>VZTU01017693.1:230984-267042 GCA_013400835.1 Zapornia atra
CCGGCTGCCGCCGGGGGCGGGCGCGCGCGGTCCCCTCGCGGCCGGGCAGTTACGTAACGCCCGCAGTGTCTGGCAGCGCGCGCCGGCGGGGGGCGCGTCACGTGTCCCCGCGCGTCGCTCCCGGCCCTGCAATTCAATTAGGTGGCGTGGAGCGGTCGCGCGCCGGCACGAGACGAGCTGCGCGCCGCCCGGCGCTGCAAGGCGAGCGGGCTGGTTCGCTGCGCGGGAAGTGATAAGCCGCGCGCACATCGCCGCCCCGCCACGACCAGCCTGAGATCAGGCGTTATGTAACCTGGCTCGACCGGGGGCCGCGGCAACAACAACAAGGAGACAAACAGCCGCCTCTCCTCCTCCTCCTCTTCCTCTTCCCGCTGCCGAAGGAGCCCGGGAGAGCAGCTGTGCTGCTGCCGGGCGGAGGGTCCCCGGGCTTTGGCTGCCTCGCCTCAGAAAGCAGCTCTGCAGGTGGCAAAGCTGACTCCTCAGGCTTAGGGCAGGATTGACAGGGGTATCCGTCCAGAGGAGCTGATGGGTTTTGGCAGAGGGTGCTGGCTTGCCGACGCTAAAGTTGAAGGGTGTGGGTGGCCCGTTAGGACTTGCCATAAGTTACTTTCTACGCCAGAGTCCCCAGTGGCATTACACAGAGGTGTCTGGGGGGAACTGCAGACGCTGTTGCTGTGAAGCTCTTGCCTTTGGTCCAGTTCTCTGTGAAAAGAAGGTCCTGTGACTGCAGGGGGGTCAAAAAAACCCCCACCACCCAAACGCAAACCAATAGGGAGGAGCTAGGCCAGCTTAAAATTTGGGTGACAATTTTTATTAATAAGCAGCTGAGGAACAAATTGACACAACAGAGCTGAAAAAGGAGCTATTGCCCCATCCCTACCCTGCATTTTTCACACTATCTTTCCTCCAAAGTACGTCGGGAAATGCCATCATTCTTCCTCTGATGGAAGGAACCTAATGCGTGTTGTCTTGGCCTTGAAAAAGAGAATGTTGCTGCCCAGGAGCTGTGAAGAAACCAAAGCCTCTGAAATTTTTCAACTGTGTTCAGTCTTCCCTGCTTTCTCAGGGCTCGACTGTGCTGTTTACAGGCAGCCTGATTGCATGGCAGTCAAAACATTTGCTGCTTCAACATTTCCCCTGCCACCACTACGGGAAGAAAATAGCCGTTTAAAAAGCTGTTCTTGCAATGAAATCCAATGCTGTTTGATAAGATCAGGTATACTGGTTGTGCATTTGGGGAATATTCAGGAAATAATATCACTTCATGTGATACACTTTCTGTTATCCTGTATTTATTATATTTCTGAGTGAAAGTTCCTGTTGAAGTCGCTTTTTTATTAATAAGCATCACAAGATGGTGTTCTTTTCTGGTGTTCAGAGGTGTTTCTCTTCTGTTCTTTCAGTTCATCTCTATACCTGCAGTTAACTCACCAGTGTTTAAATATACATTGCGATGTAGCATTACATAACCCTGTCTTGCAGAGCGCTCAGGAATGATACCATGGTTTATCTTCTGACTGTTTCATATGCAAAAACGTCTTTCTTTCTGGACTCCAGCACTGTGGAAAGACAGAGGGGAGGCATGCTGCAGCTACATAAGGAGCGTTTTACATAAATCAGAACAAAAATAATAGAAATTATACCCTGACAAATATCATACGCTACATCTCTGCCAGCCAGTAAATCTTAAATCCAGAGTATATAAATATGTTTGCTAGTAAGTGGATACTGAGTTGATTTAATGAGTTGGTGATGCAGTCGGTGGCTGCTCATTATCGTCAGAGAATTTAACTTGCTGCAGCATCACGAAAAATAAATGAGTATAGTTCAGACTGGACTGTGCTGTGAGTGAAACAGGAACTTTTCGTGTACAGTGATAGAGGTCTTTGGGTTCTGCTTCGCATTAGCTGTTCTGAGCTACATTCTGGGATCCTTTAGGATCCACCCATCACCGATCTCTCCAAGGAAGGGTGAGGATGTGATCCCTGACCCGGCCTCTCCTGGGGAAAGCAGAATCAGACATCTATGGCAGCTGGAGATTAACAACAGAAGAAGTGACTGTTCTTCTCCCAGGCTGTGGCGAGAGAATATTCAGACTCCGGTTATCATCTAACAGGCGTTACAGGAGATAAAGGAGCTCTAAAGGTGCAGAAAGCTCTAGATGCTCTAGATGATGGCAGGACAAGGGGGAATGGATTGAAGCTAAAGGAGAGAAGGTTTAAATTAGATATTAGGAGGAAGTTAATTACAGAGAGAGTGGTTAGGTGCTGGAACAGGTTACCCAGAGAGGTGGTGGATGCCCTGTCCCTGCACTGGAGGTGTTCAAGGCCAGGTTGGATGGGGCCCTGGGCAACCTTGTCTAGATCATGCTTGGAGGTTGGTAGCGCTGCCTGTGGCAGGTGGGTTGGAACTGTATGATCCTTGGGGTTCCTTTCAACCCAGACCATTCTATGATTTTATGCCACTGGAGTGGGTCAGGTTCCTCATGGATGAGAGCGAGTTAGGAGTTGGCTCTGACTTGATATGGTATTAGAGCGTTTGAAGGGAAGCATGTTCAGATACCACTTACAGAAAGAACATAACATAAATCTTTGCATTTTAATTAGGGTTTTTTTGTAGGGCTTAATTCCTCAGGTGTCAGTGTGGCCTCAGAGCTGAGGGTTAGTAGATACTGCAGAAGCACAGCACGTTAAGAACAACAGTGAAATTTGGTTTATTTTGGAGTCAGTAGAAAACCCATGTCCTAATAGTTTAGGCTATAAATACAGCAGAAGAGGTTTGTGTGTTTGCACTTCAAAACAGAAGTTCTTTACCCTTGCAAGATACAATTAAAGATAAAACTGATTAATTTTTCTCCCCTCCCTGGTGCAGAGTTTTAAAATCCGGTTCTGATTGCTCGTGCTTTGCTGCTGTTTCATGATTTTTGCACAGTGCTGGAACTCAGAGGTGTATGTCAGGAAACTTGAAAACTGTATCGAGTTTTGGAAATGTTCACCTGCTTAAAAAAAAATAAATGGCAACCTACAGAGAATTTTAAAAATAGACCAAGTCCTCCTGGAATTCAATTACAGATGCCTGCCAGCTGCTTCCCCTGCCTGGGACCCGCATTTCTAGCTTCTCTGTTCCTCTGGATGTTCCTTGCTGGGGAACAGCCCGTGTGACATGACTGATGAACAGACAGATTGGAGAAAGAGGTGCTCGGCTCTGGACTCCCCTGCCATCCCTCCATCCCACCTGCTGCTTGGGCTGTCCTTTCATGGTCACGATTTGAGCTGTGCGATTGTTGTACAATGTGGATACCGGCTGTGCGGCTGCTGCTGGGACTAGCACTTTATTCTCATGCTATGTGCAATGACTTTTTGAAAAGCTTTTTATTTAGGCCCGGTAGCAGTGCATCTTACAAAAAAACATTATAAGAATCCCATCTTCTTGGATCTGTATTCTGGCTGAGTTCACAGGCACACATTACATCCCCCATTTGCTAAAACACTGAATTGCAGACCCTGAGCAAGACTGCAGGCTTCATTTCCCCAGAAAATATATGCAGATTGTAATATATTTGCCCATAAACGCATACACTGGATTCTCCCATGATATGGATGCTGCCCTTAAGGAATTGTTTCCAAACTTGTAATGCAGAGTCAAGAGAGGGAAAAAAAAAAAAAAGAAATCTGTGCGTACTTATTAAATTACATGTACTGTCTTTTGTTGTCTATCATCCTTTTTGGTCTGGTCACAGATGATTCAGCTGTCCAGTTCCAGGAGAACATTTTCCAGCAATGTTGCTTGGATGTAATCCTCTTTCTGGTATTGTCCTGTTTTACCCCCATAGGCTTTCCGAGCGTGTGTGCCCATCTGTGTGTGTGGCAGTGGCAGGAGCTTTCCATCCAGCCTAGCTGTCTGCAGGATCTCACTGGTTCTGTGCTGCCTTGCTCTCTTGGGTATCGTTTCACTCTTTGATTGGGAAGAATATGGTTTGAGGGTTTGTGGCAGAAATTCATTTACTAATTCATAGGGGAGGGAAGTGGGGGAGGGGAGGGAAGGGAAATAATTCTTTGATACAGAACAACAATCCTCCAAGGACATAGTTACAGCATTTCTTGTTAAAGTACAACGTGTTTGTTTTCAAATCGCGTAGAAAAATGCAGTGATTCTGTGGCTTAGGCTGTTGCATTCATCAGACACAGCTATGATGCTGGGGAAGATACAGCTGTTCTCAGGCCGAGCGGTTCCCTGCTTCATGTCTGGTCCCACCAGTTTCAGGGGAAACCACTTATTCACGGGTCTTCACGTAACGTGATATTGCCACCCGACAGCTGTAGACATGAAGTTGAATGCTGTGTTTGACTCGAGATTTCTCAGTGATTTTTAATTTTGATGTAGGGATCCCAGCAGAGCTGCATTTAATTAAGAACCTGATCCGTAGCTCGTGGATTTAACTATGGGATGTGCCTGCTTACAGTGTGCACTGCAGCCCTGCATTAGGAACCCCTAGACTAGCTCCACATTAACTGATTAATTTTACTAGCAGCATCACGCAGCTTCCCTTTCTGGTCCTGTCTTGTTTCGTGTTGTCTGAGGTCCCTCTCTGCAGCGTTCCATGGATGTGCCCGCAGGTTCTCAGGAGCTGAGTTCAGATTTGGTGTTAAAATCAAGCAGTTATTTGCTGTTTTGATATGTAGATTTATTTCTTTTTTGTCATAAGATTTTAATTTAAGTTAAAGGACGATGCTTCCATATTCTGTTTTTAAAGGAGCCCAATAAATGTGATGAAGCTGATGCCTGAGAAGCTGGAGCTGACAGATTTCAAAGGGCTGTAGCTGGTTGTGTAAGCTGCTAGCTCAGATGGTTTGATGTAATGCTGTTTCCAGACAGTGTGGGGATTGCATGTGCCAGTGCTGTGTGTTGCCAGACAGAAACCACAGCAATTCACCCTCAACATGATTACCACCTACAGCAAGGCTAGCAGCTTTTAAATGAGAAGGAGTGGGATTCTTTCTCTAGAAAAATAGCAAGGAGTTTATGTCTTGCTGTAAATCTACCTAATCTCTTTGTTACGAGGGCAAGGAATAGCAACAAACCTCAGCTAACATTGCACGTAATGAAATATTTTTAAAAGACTCTTTCTGATGTTCAAGTGTAGCACAGGCAGTATCCAGGTGGTGCTTCTTCCAAGTGGTGCGGTGTTAGCGATGGGTTTGGGCTTGTGGCATACATTCTGCTACATGTGAGGCTCCAATGTGCCTGTTTGATACCTCGCTTCCCTCTATCTAGATGCTAAGATTAATATCATGATTATAGCTCTAGCCACTTACAGGCTTCTTTTGGACAGCTGTTTACTTAAAGTACCCAGGAATGTTGCTAGAGGGGAAGACACCAAGTTACATTTTTATATTTAATTATTCACTTCATTTCCTTACCTATGTTACTAATTCCTCTCATTAATTTATTAGAAGTCAAATTGAGTTATGACTATTGAGGTTGCTTGTGTGTGGATTTGGGGGGGTGCACCTCCCTTGAGTGCCCTCATGCAACGATAGATACTTGGGAGTTGCTTATTAACAGATCAGGGAAATGTAAGGTGTCTTCCTTTGCACCTGATCCAAATCCCATTAAAGCCAGTGAACAGGTTTCTAATGATATTAAAGCCATGACAGGATCACTCCAGCCACACTTTCCTTGTACCTTTGCCACTAGCACTGCCTGCTCAGTGTTCGCTGTGGGCTAGTCTCCGGGGTTTCCCGCCTGTGTGTTAACGGAGCAGCATTAAAGAATTATTCATAAGAAGTAGGAAGTCCTCCACCCTTGCCCACCAAGAAGCTGGTCTTTATTGGTTTAGAGGTTACTCAGTCATCACCTGCTCCTCACTGTTACAGAACTAAGGTAGCTGTAGTAAGAGCATTGATGGGGAGATCTTAGATCAAACTTAAGGATTATTTTTTGCCGATAACTCTGACTGCGTGGGGACCTAAGCACTCACACTGCTGCCAAGTAAGGTAAATAGGCCCTTGGCGCCGTGTTACTTTTCAAATCTGCCTACTTAGTTTGCAGATAGAATCAGTTGCTTTGGCATTTATGTGATCTATATTGTTCCTTCTTGTAATTACGGGCACAAAGAAAGAGTGATACTAGAAAGGTGGTCTCTTGTGGCACAGATCTAGCATATTAGTCATGTCAAGGAAGAGTTTAGTTTTCGCTCGCGCCCCGTTTGCTTTGCGCAGTATGTGCCACAAAGGCTGAAAGATGGCTCTGTGCCAGCAAAGACCTAGGGTGCCTTCAGTGCAAAATTTCTTACAGTTTCTGTAAGAAACTCGCCCATTGCCAAAAGCATCGGACAAAGAATGGAAAGGGAGACCGCTTTCCTCTGTTACAGGTCTGCAGAAAGTTGGAAGAATATGTGTTATTTGATTATGAAATGCTGTAGGTATGCAATCTATACATATATTCCACTGAATCTTATGAGCTGAATGCACCTGACAGGTACACCATCTGCATCTGAGATTGGCTATAACTTCTCTGCTTACTGCTTAGCTGGTAACTAGCAGCTCTTCCAGCACATTGCTGTTTAGCAGCCGTGCCTTATGAAAGGGTTTGACCATTACAGCTTTGCAGTAAATATGTCTGTAATGCTGATGTTGAAGCATCTCAGTGCTGTAAGAGCTATCTATGAGCACCATGTTGAATCCATCTAAGCTCCTAGTTGTGGAATAGTTTGTATTATCAGAAATCTCCTTGAGATAGATTTTTCACCTCCTGAAACCTAACACTAGCCCTACCTGCACCTGAACTTCTGTTGTGTATCATTTGACCAAAAGCAAGAGAAAGCCTTTCAAGTGCTTTCCTGTGAACCTTAGCATTAAGGAAGGAGGTGACAGATGCATTCACTGCCTGAGAAATGGTTGACTGTTGGATCAATAGACTAGATAGTTTGGGTTAGTGGATGGGGTGAATATCCTTTGCTGCTGTTAGACACAGTGGGATGAAGCAGATTTTCTATTGAGGGTGTTTGTCTGCCAGGTGGAGTGTTATTCAGGCCGAGAGATGGGCGTGCAGTCACGGAGCCATGCTTCTCCAGCCAGGAAATCTATGGCATCTCTTGACTGCTGAAGGCATTCAGTAGGCACACAAGCTTACTGCCCAACAGGTGCATTTAGCATCTCCCCACAAAGACCAGTGATCTTTGAGGGATGTGGGAATACAGTATAACATTTCAGCTGAAATAGCTCTCCTTTAATGTACTCAACATGTGTGGTACCATAAACCCTGTGGCAGATATTTACAATGTAACTTGTGCTCTTACAGGGAAACTTTAAGAAGGAAAGCTTTGTAATCAACAATTGAGTTACTTGGACTCTGGCTGCATTGTCTCCTGCCTCTGTTGTGTTGACTCAAGTCCAAAGTCCTAATTTAGTTAAAAATTTAGACAGGAGGACAGTATCCCAAGACAGGCTGCCTACCTGTAGGTTCCACTACCATGAGTGCGAGCCAAGGAACGTAGCACCTTTCGGGAGTGGACAGTAAATTAAGGCCTGCGGTAGCTGGCCATTTCCGCTCAATCCTGCTTTTGTCTTTCGCTTTATGATCGAAGATTTATATTCACATGTCAAGAAACAGATCATAATGCTTATCTCAGAATTCATTGTTACTTCGCAGTGCTTTTATGAGGCCAGTCGCCTAATGCTGCAAAGTTGTTTGTAATGTTTAGCTTCTACACCTAAAGCAGTGAGGTATCCATGGTAACTGTCTTGCCTGTACACGGTACCCTGGGCTGCCTTTTCACACAGGTCAGAGCACGCATATTCCCAGATACTGACTCAATTTAGTCTGCTTTAAACATCAGGTATTTTTAAAAAGACAATGGCTCTGGCTTTTTTTGTTTTAAATAGAATTTTGTATTTAATTGGCCATTTGAGGCCCTGAGTTCTGCTCGGGAAAGCGATATAAAAAGCCTTTGCCACTGTCAGTATGTCTGTTGCCCAGACCTATTAAAATTAAACCAAAGTCTTGTGTTGAAAATGTTAAGGGCTTTGCAGTAAGGAAATTCCAAATAAAAGTTTCCACTCTGCCACCGAACAATCATCCTAATGTGAAGTTTACGGTAGCACAATTGCGTCTAGGACCTCTGACAGGTACTTGGTATACTCAGTTTCCTTTGAATTCTCTTGTAACTGGGGCTTCTCCAGGATTAAACTCCAAAGATTATCCTCCTGCCTTCTCCATCTTCTTCTTGTTGATGTGCAAAATACATGTTCATTGAAGATTTGTTCCTGTTCTGATCTATAATGAATTCTTCACTGTCATCTGAGGCTCTTACCCACATGTGACAAAGCCTGAGGAAAATTCTCTGCAAAACTGAGTGCCATGCTTGGAACTTTTTTCACCTGCCAGCCTACTTCCATCTTAAACTTGTCCTGTCCCTTTTTTGACATAATTTTGCTTTATCTTAGTTTTTTCTGTCAGTTCCCATGCTTTTGCTCTAGTGAATCATCAGGTGTGTTTCTTCTGAGTGTTCAGGTTAGAGATTTGAGTGTGGAGGAGGAGGAACAGGCTCAACTTTTAACCAGATGCTTCCTTCCCCAGTGCTCACTTGCCCTTTTCCAGTGTCCTCCAGAGCTGTTTTACCAAAGAAGGAAGGATGATTACCAGAGTTACTGAAGGGATAGAAGCTACAAATCAAGTGTCACATGTATTGTAATGTGTCATTGGTACAGCCAGGGGACAGGGAGGAAAAAGGCAAATTCAGAGGGGAATGAGAAGGAAGAAAAAGGATGGAAGACAGCAAAGCAGGAGGGACAAAATCCAGATCCTCTCCCGGTCTTCTGCAACATCGCTTCTGCATGATATAAATCTGTCAAGCTTTTGGCCGAGTCGTGGCAGCTCTGGGTGCCACAGCTAGAATACTAATACTTGTTTCTATGTATAGTGAATTTTAGGCCAGAGAAGGACATTAAGCATGTAGGCGGAGGCATCTGCGTGACACTCAATCCTTAGCAGTCAGAAAGCCATTTCATCATCAAGTGAACTCACAGGGAGACAGAAAGGCGCTTAATATGTATAGGAAGCCAATTTATGTAACAAAGTCATTGCAAAGATGTAATTAATCAAAGCAACTAAATAATGGTGACATACTGGGCAGTGTTATTTAGGGCTAAATGAGGGATCTGGTGTTCATAGGCTGTCATCAGAACTGAGAAGTCTGATGCTGTGGTTGTCTCTGCCATGCAAAGGCATTCTTTAGTGTCTTAGAGGATGAGGTATTTTGGACTTGGTTAGTGCAGAAACAGGAAAGTCATCTGTGAGAGGCGGAAGGACAACTTTGGACAGTTACCTGGTTGGGCAAGTGAATGTGGGTACCCAGGTCAACACCAGCAGAATGTCTCACTGAAGAAGGGACCCTAGGGCTTCTCTCTAAGAAGCCACATTTTGTTCAAAAACTAATGCCTTTCTACCTGCCATTGTTTTTATATACATCAGTAGTATTTTGCTAAGTGAAGGTGAAGACTGATAGATGAAGTACGGACCTTTTTCATGTTAGGATTTCGGTAATGTGCTCTCTTGTTAGGGCAGTTCTGCTTTTTGCCTGTTGAATGTAGGGTTCCAGAAGGTATTTTGAGTCACTACAGTGCTGTGCTCTGGGTGTCTGCTCCTCAAAGATTTCATAAAAGAAGTCTTCACTTGAATCTACATTGCACTGGGTTTTGGACCCAGTACAAATAGACTCGGTACACTTCATGGTCTCTTTAAACGCTTGCGGATTGCCAAAGAGGATCAGACCAGAGGATTAAGAGTGCTCTCTCTGTGTGGCCATCACCAGATGCTTCAGAAGGTCTTAGAATCGTCACTGTAGGCAGAGTTGAAGTTTTCTATTCTTTCTGAAGTCTTGGGATAATCCTTAACAGTAAGATCATAAATCTGTGGCCCCTAAAGCACCAGATTTTGTTGTCTTTCCCATAGTTGTTTTTTTTAACATTTGCTATTGTAACTGGTTTCGCTTGTTGTCTATAGAAATGCCCAAATCCTCTTTGAGTCTTGCTGAATTCTTGGCCTGGGTGACTTCCTATGGTAATGAGTTCTGCCATCTAATTATGCATGTGTTACCAAGTATTTCTTTATCACTTTTTCATTGAACATCTCTACATTCCATTGAAGGCCCCTTCTTGGGTGGGAGAGGAAACAGCAATTCCCAACCTCCCCATCTCTTCACCATTCAGACTTTGCCAAAAAGATATCACATCTTTTCATCTCTTTTCCAAGGTGAGCAATCTCAGTCTTTAATGCCATAGTTCTTCCATGCCTTTGTGAGCTCCCAGCACTTCTCTGAGCCTTCTAGGAGAAGGCAACCTGTAGTAAACACAGAACTTCAGATGAATGACATTGATCTGACTTAGGGCACTAACTTTGTACTGTTTCTCACTCTACTCAACTTTTTAGTAAGGTTTTCACGGAGACATGCTAACTAAATGCAACAGCAATGCTGTGTTCAGAACAGAGGATTTTACTAATAGAGTAGCCTGAGCTGTGAATTATGTAGCCCCTAAGACTGTTGGTTGTGTTTTGTATTCATTCAGGGCGCTGGCTGGCTGGCTGGCATGCCTATACAGTCCCATTTCCAGTTACTGGAACTGCAAAGTTCATCTTGGTCTTCGTAATGCCGTAGAGCCCTAATGCTGGGATGTTGCACAGCATTTATCAGAGAGGTGTCATTAGTCGGGATACCTTGAGACACAGTAGAAAAAAAATCGCTGTCAGTTATAGGACCTCCAGAGCAGGTTTTCTGCAGGCTCACCCGCAATCTGTGCTATACATAACAACCCTGAAAGAAGCATATGACATTGTATTTCCATAGCTACATGCCGTGCAGGTAGGAACGTTCCAGCTATAATCTACTTCTCCTTGGAAGCAATAGAAATTTGGGCATCATAATGCCAACAGCTTCATAATAAATGTATGCTAAAATATATTATGATGAAACAGCTACTGCACATGTGCAGCAATCTTATCGCTGACATAAATAACTCAGCAATTTTAGCAAATATTAAATGTAAAGGGGCATTTTAATATTATTGGTGAACAGCTTGCATATTAAATTTTATATAAACATGAATCTGTCTTTTAGTAGTGGGAACATGAAAAGCTGAGACAGCTTCATGAAAATGTGTCTTCATCTCCCCCTTGTCTCCAACTTCGAACAGCTGATGTAACCTAAAGCAAATTTTGGCAATTTTTTTCAGCCACTTCAAGAGTCGCATGAATTTTGTGGGGCTTTTTTTCTGTTCAATCTAGAAGAGAACTTTTTCCTGATCTTGTGAAAGTTAGCATTTAGAAATTGCTGTTACTCCTAAAATAAAACTACAGCTAAGAAGCTACTGAGCTCTGGCATGACAGCTAATATACCTCCAAAAGTTATTAAAAAAAACAGTTACTGTCTTAATAACGTTTCAGTTTCATTCAGCAACTTTGGCTAATGGAAGCGGTTTATGAAACTTCTGCTGCAGTGTTACGCAAAGTCAGAGTTATTTCCATGGCGCCCTTCAAAGGACGTTATTAGGTTTATTTGTTTGAACTGATGAAATCTTGGACTCCAAGAGTAGAAAGCTAATATCGGTGTCTAATTTAAAAGAGAAGATGAGAACTGCTTTGAAAACAGAGCGGTTTTTCCTGCTGAAAGATGCCTTCAAAAATCAGAATGTCTGTCTGTCATTTGGAAGAGGTGCTGTTATAATAACTTCAGATATGTCAAGAAAGACCAGCCTCAACACCAAGTTACTGCAGTTTTGTGAGTCAGTAGGTTTATGCTGACTGCCCCTGGACAGGTGCTTAGCCTGCTCACTTAGTAATGACATTAATGCGATTTGAGGTAGCTTGGCCTAACCTGATGGCTCATTTCAGCTTTTTTTCCAACCTAAGAAATTTGGCTCAGATTGTCCAAGAGCCCAGCTCTTCCATGTGGCAGCACAACCTTTGCCAGAACAGAAGCAGAACTCAGATCTTCAGTAACTTCATTTTAGTTGTAAAATTGCCATTTGTCATACTTTGCAAGGGGTCCTTTCCTTCTAGGGTGATGGTCTTACCAGGTAATCCTGGATCACCATTAATTGTTAGTTACTCAGGCTCTGTTGCTGGCAGAGGACGTGCTGTTTGCTGTTTGAGGATGAGGAGATGTGGCATTTGGTGGTGCTAGCCAAGTGTCAGCAGCTACATCCTTGCTGAGAGTCAGTTGCAAGGATCTGAGCTCCTCTTAGCACACAGTATCAATAAATCTGCTTGAAAAGGTTGCTTAATATTTACTTGATCCTTATCACCTTTCGCCATCAAAGTCATGACTCAGGCTCCTATAAAGGTTGAAATTACTTTGGGTTTTGTTTCTTTTTGTTTTTCTGGCCTTCTGGCTCTGGCCACACAGATTTCACATTTCCAAGTACTATTCCTGGGACCAGGAGCACTAGAAATTTGGAGGGGTGGTGTTTAGGGTTTTTTGCTTTGCTTTGGTTTGTTTTTTATGTGAATTGGAATTTTCATACAAGCAGAGAACTGTGGGTGCTAGGCTTGAAGTTCCAGCTGTCATGAAAAGGATAATGCAGTTGGCAATAATGGAAACTTCTCTATTAAGTTTACTGGGAAACTTTTCAAACTACTACTTTTTATAAAAGCAGGGAACATGCATTATAAATATTTTTAAACTATTTCTGTCAAAATAGATAGCTTAATAAAAACCAAGTGCTAGATTTACAGTGTTGTCTAACTTTGCTTTACTTTTCTGTTAGCCTGAATGCCTCCTAATTTCACAGCTGTAGTGAAATCAGTGCAGTAGCTGGCTTTGCTCCAGGTGGGAATTGTTCTCCTCTGCTTAGAAACAGAGGAGGATGCTTTGTTTTCTTTGCCATGCTGTGTGTTGCAGAGTGAAGGGAGACTCTGCTTATCACTGCAATTAGCACTTAGGACATCCTATCCTCTATCTTCATCCCGTCCAGCTGGTCCTTTTGAGCTGATGTGCTCATTTTCCAGCAAGGTGGATTCTACGACTGTTTCCATCTACCACTTGGCCCAGCTTTCTATGTTGGCCTTTCAAGAATTTAAAGTAAATTCAGGTCTTTCCTTTTAAGCTGTTTAAGGCCTGATTTTGTGCAGTCTTTAAATACCTAAAGATGAAGTATACTTGGAGTTACACACACATACACACAGGCACATTCTTGGTTTCCTCATTAATGCCTGAAATCCAAGAAATCAGCAGTAATTTGGTATCTGTTTTCATCTGAGAATACAAGGGGCATTTCTCAGGAGCACGAGGTGTGTGGTCATTCTGTCAGGCTAGTTCTCAGGGCACTATAGGATAGGGTTGCCGATCACTGTGAGAAGCACACCTGTAAATCCCAGGAGGACAGAACCCGGCAGTTGCACACATTGCCTGTTTCGGGCAGGTCTGTTTTGATGAGGCCTTGGGGTTGATTTGAGGCAAGCTGCACGCCTCGTGATTATTTTGCAAGGTTGTAAATGCTGAGAATTAGTTCCTTTTAATATTGGTATATTTATTGTTAATCATATAGGCATACAGAGTAGTTCTAGCCAAGTTATTACTATTAAGTGGGAATATTTGCATCTATTGGAGAAAGGGGCACAGGTCACAGCATAATCACATTTCCACAGTAAAACCCCAAATCATGGAGTACTCATTTGGTATTGTTACAACCCAGAACTCATGTCAAATCCATTGAAAAATTTCCAGAGGCTTGGTAAACTGGATTGCAAAATAATCCTGATAGCCTGGTTTAGAAAATGTATAGGTTCTATCAAACATAAGCGGTGACATTAGTACCTGCAGTGCTTGAGGAGAAATTCTGAACTTCTCAAGTGTCTTCATCAGTCTTTACGAGCAGGCAAGGATGAAGTTGAGAACTCGGGGGAGCTGGTGGTGGGTAAAAATGAGCAGGTAAAAGCTGAAATACAGAAGTGCTTCCCAAGCCACTTTGAAAATCCTGAGCCACCAAGTGAAGATCCTAGCCTACCTAACTCAAAATAGGACAGGCAGCACATCCCTTATCTACTAAATCCGGTATTTGTAATGCTTTGGCTTTGAAGTTCAACATAATAGCAACATGATGAAACAGAATAATGTAATGACAGTACTATATGGCCACTTCTATTTTTTTTTTCCCTTTGCTACCTACCTGCTTCAAATTGCTCTTAAAACGTCAAAGCATAGTAGTGCTCATAGGTATGCATCTGGAAATTAAGTGTCTCTTTTGGTAAATATTCATATTAGGACACTTAGGGGTAAATTTTCCTTGCAGAGCATGGGGAGTTCCACACAGAAATCCTGTTACCAAATAATAGGATTTGTGTGCATAACTCCCTGTGCATCACTTTGAAAGTTTACCCCCTGCAGCATGAGAGTTAGATAATTTTAGTCTTTGAAAATTACGCTTTTCAGATCTGGTCTTTTTTCTACAGTGTGTTATTGATGGTGCAGTCGTAAACGCTTCAGAATAATTGTGATCAAATCTAACATTGTTTTCTTTTGGTGGTGGAGGACTTGGGTTATTTTGCCTTGTGCTGGAGAAAGTTGTGAAGGAAAAATTGCATAGGTGCAAGCATGATCTGGTTTGTAAGGCACAGTTTATGACTGCAGATGGAAACCATGTAATGGTATGAGCAACCAGACAAGTAACAGATTAACAATAATATCTGCCCACAACAAAGACCTGTTCTATGTAAACAGCTGCCATGACTATATGTAGAGATCTTGTTTTTTGACAAAAATAAATGGACATTTGACAGCTAGTAATATTTTATGGGTCAACAGTAAAATTTCATAATAATATAAAATCAAGCTGTATTTTTAAAATGTTTTCCTCTCCAAGTCGGAATGCCTTGATGCTGAGATTTTCACTAATCCAAACAGGTTTTGTTTTTCTCCTGCTGCATTCATAGTGGAGACACTTTTTTTCTTTCTTTTAATATGACACTTCCCTGAGTTTCTTCAGGGTGCAAAATTGGACAGTTACCAGGCAAAAACTGGTTTTCTTGCAATGTGTCCAGTATTTTTCTCACTATACATATTGAAAATAGACTGCCAATAGCATTTGTTTTGCAATATTTTGGCACTTAAGCTTCAAGCTTTCTATGGAACCTGGAACTGCAAAGGAAGGAAGAATTGAAAGACAGCTAAAAAAAGCAAACTAAGTGGTTTGGGTTTAGGGAAGGTTTGTGCTTGTTCTTTGTCTGACCATGTTAGCGAATCTCTGCACTACTTACAACCTCAGGTTTATCAGCATTTGCGACGTAGGCAATTTGTATTAAGGCAAGTGGGATTAATACCAGATTTGTGTAGGATTGAACAATGGCACATTTAAAATGTGGGGCGTCTCTGCCTAATGAGAGACAGCTGAGAGGTGTGGGTGGCCAGTTCTGCTCTCCTAGGAGAACTGTGTCGTGAAGTCTGGTGCATATTTTGGGTTGGGTCGGGTTTGGGGTTTTTTTTTCCTTTTTAAAGTTTTATAAAAACTTTTGCCAGGGAAGCGATGTGTCTGCTCCTTCTACTGAAGTTGCTGGCAAATTTCCCGCTAATTTTAGTGGAAACAGAGCTGGGCACCAGCTGGACCCAACCTCATATTTAGAAGTGTTTTTTTCCTGGGGTGAGTAAACACCCCTGTGTGCAAATAACTCTGCTGTTGGGTGTCTTAGTTTACTGGTGAAAATATATTGATTTCGACTGTCAGCTGGCTATGAAGACATCTTGTTGCAAAAAGATCAAAACCAGGAAAAAGCTCACTGAAAGCAAACAGCCCCCCAGAACAAACAACCTCCGCCAACTCGTGAGCCCCCAAGAACTTGCTGGCACCATGAAGACAGACATTTTCCACTTCATGGACATAGTAGGAGTCAGGACTCTGGGTCTCTCTTCCAAGTTCATGCTTGTGCAACACTGTGTGTGTGGTAGCTGTGTCCCTCACTTGATCCAGTGATCAGGTGATCCACTTGAGAAGATGTTTGTGCCATCTTATATTTCAAGAGCATGTTGAATCATAATTTGAAGGGTCATACTTCTATGCTTGGTGTCTATGCAGAAGCCATTGGCACAAAACTTACCTTTCCTTTACCATGTTTCATCTCCAAAGGAAATAAGGGAACAAAATAATGTGAAAATGGGTGACAAACAACAAAAAAATCACACTGAAGTAGACATTCAGACCAAACAGAATAAATTAAATATATATAAATAGATATTTATATAAATAAGCTTATATAAATTTAATTTATAAATTATGAGAAAAAATGTGTAGAAGTAGGTGGGTTTTCAAGAGCCTTCATGGAAATCCAGGCTTCTAACCTCATCTATATTTACTACAGGAAAAGGTGACGTGATGCCTTCATAGATTATGTGAGATCACGTAATTTTGTCACCTAGCTTGTTTTCCTAATGTAGACCATGAGATCTTCAAATAGTTTCTGTCTCAGAAGCCACCTATATGTGATTTAGTAACTGCCAGCAGGAGAGACTGTCACAGCTCTTCTTAAGCTGTTGGAATAGCTAAATGCCATTACTGTTATGTATATTTAAAAAAAAAAAATCATAACCCACAACCTGAGTAAGTCAACTGCCTCTACCTCTTTTCTAGCTGAATTTCTCTGTTTTCAGCTTCTCACCAGCATGCCTTATGCCTTTATCTTGTAGACTGAAGTGATCCATTATCAGGTTTCTCATGTAGATAGTCAGAAACAGAGTTCATGTAGTTCATGTTAGACTGATAAGCTCAGCAGATTGAGAGTCTTGAATTTCTGATGAGAAGGCATGTTTTATTCTCTAATCGCTCTGATGGAGCTTCTCCAAACCTCATCCAATTTTCCAGCCTCCTTCTTGAATTGTGGACACCAAGTTGTGACGCAGTACTCCTACAGCAACACGCCCCTGCATAGGGAGAAGTAAGGTAGTCTCACGAGTCCCACAGAATAGCTCTTCTTACCCTTTCCTGGGTCATGTGATTTGGGGGAGTTATCATTTCACTGATTTTTTTCTAAGATTTTACGTTCTCCCCCAGAGTCGTTGTCTCCTAGAATGGAGTCCTCTGGTGGTGTTTGGCATCTTCTTGTTACTACTTCTATAACTAGACATGCAGAGGATTGGATGTAATGAGGCTTATAGTGTTTGCTTCTAGTCTGTTTAATAAATGATGCCTAAATTGTTATCAGTGACTGGACCTCATCCCCTGTTGTTCTTGTGTCCTTTCTAAATGCTGTTAGTAATTATTTTCTGTATTCTGTTTCATCAAAAAAAAAATCAGGCAGGCAGTAAGTATTCCATGAAGTTGCCCATTACAAGCCCATTTACTTGTTTATGATTTCTTGCTTTAAATTGCATGTTGAATTCTGTCAGTCACTTGGCTGTTAAAAGCCATTCAGTAATTATCCTTGTGGGGTTATTTAATAAAAAAAAAAAAAAGTGCCTTACAGGCTTGTGCCACACCACCAATTTATCAAACTTCACCAGGGAGATATTTTCATTATTAGCAAAGCCAGAAGGTAATCTTTGGAAGTGTGAGAAGGTGTATTTTCCTTAAACCCATTTTGAAGCAATTATTAGAGCACGATGCCAGTATTATAGTTTGTAGTTGCTTCCTTCCATTTTTTATTAATGGAGATCAAAATCAGCCATTCTTTTGTTTTTTCCTAGAATTTATATCGAACTCTGTGCAATGGGTTTGTTATCAGGAAAGAGTAGAAAAAGTATTCCTGTGTACTTTTAAGACTGTCATTGCATGTTAAAGTTCTCCCATGTTCTTTCTCTCTGAAAACCTGTATAAGCAGATGAGTGATCCCCGGCAGCTCCTCTGTCATACTTGGGTGCGAGCTATTCAGATCTGAAGATTTTACATGCCCAAATTCCATGCATCCTCCTGGACTAATTCTGGAGTTTAATCACAACATAGAATAGTTTAGATTGGAAAAGACCTTTGAAATCATTAAGTCCAACCATTAACCTGGCACACTGCCAAGTCCACCACTAAACCGCATCCCCAAGCACCACATCTACATGTCTTTTAAATACCTCCAGGGATGGTGACTCAACCACTTTGCTGGGCAGCCTGTTCCTAATGTGTCCCTGGCTCAACTTAGGGCTATTTCTTCTTGTCCTATCACTCATTACTTGGGAGAAGAGACCGACACCCACCTGGCTGCAACATCCTTTCTGGCAGCTGTAGAGATTGATAAGGTCTCCCCTCAGCCTCCTTTTCTCCAGACTAAATATTCCCAGTTCCCTCAGCTGTTCCTCATAAGACTTGTGCTTGAGACCCCTCACCAGCTTAGTTGCTCTTCTTTGGACACACTTCAGCACCTCAATACAAGAATTCTACAGCTCCAAAGCAAATTGTCTCAGCAGAACTCCACAAGGTCTGACCTATTTGGAATCACAAGTATACTTACACCTCATTCGCTGTGACACAGAAATATCTATTGGACGTGGCTGTGCATTCTGTATTACCACTGATAATCTCTGCATTTCCACTTGGTTGTTTTAATGCCAAGTAAAAACCAGAAGAGATCACCAGATCACCCAGTTCAGCCTTCTGAACATCCTAAATGCCATCCCAGTTCCTTAAGAAGTGGGCAAAGTTACATGAGACAGGACAAATAAATTTTGGCAGTGTTACGCATTGAGCTGGTGCTGATGCGGGTATCTGCAAGGAGCCTTCTGTACCTCCCTCAGCCTTTGCTTCCCCACTTTCACACCCCATCCCTATGCAGAACCAGCCTTTTGCAGGCTTGGAGAAGGAAAGTGAATGAAGCATTGTATTGAGGCATTTAAATCAAGTTTAAAGACCAAGTAGTATAATGAAATACGGGGTGAGAAAACGTAATTTGTTTGTGTCTACATGTTCCTATTGGAATAATTTTTCCCTATTGGAAACTTTTGTCTGTCAATCCCTAGCTATTTAAAACTGCAACAACAATAACCAGTTGTTGCTTTCTTGTGTCCTCAGTCTTTATCCTAGCTTTTGTTAGAGACAATGCAGCGGTATTCATGGGCAACAATAAGACTGTTATGTTTCATTGTGTTTTTTTCAAAGCTATACAATGTCCTAGCCATTATAGAAGGATTGCAGTCAGCTGAGTGATGTTTACATGCCACTTCCATACCCTAATAAGTGGTATAAAAGAATGTGTATTGTAGCCGGCCGGGGAGAGATTCAGCGTGGAAGGTCGGGACTCCTGCCATGTGTAGAAACCTAGTCAGGGAAGATAGTGCTGTGCTGCCGAGTCTGCTTTTATTTTTGGC
This sequence comes from Zapornia atra, assembly GCA_013400835.1. NCBI lineage: Eukaryota > Metazoa > Chordata > Aves > Gruiformes > Rallidae > Zapornia > Zapornia atra. Next base: position 250,258 of record VZTU01017693.1, read on the forward strand.
CTCTGCTTCAGTAATGGGAGTGTCAGTAATAGTTGCTGCAAACTGCTTATTCACGCTGCTGCTGTGATCATTTGCTTTTGGGCAATACTAATTTTGTGGCTGTACTAAGTTAGGAAACTGTTTACAAGGACATCAATGGCATGGCTGTCTCACCCTGGCAGCAGTTTGTCCCATCCACATGATGGAGCTGTTCTTGACTACATTTTTTTTACGTTCTCATAACAGCCAGACATATATGCCAGCAGGATCACCCCTTCTTCTCTGGGAGCGGGGTCTTTACAGTATTTCCTAGCAACGATGCCTCACGCAGTTGTGTGCTGGAGGTGACAGGCCTTTCTGATACACTGCATGAGCATTTGTGCATTTCTCAACTCCAGTTCATACCGCTGAGCTCTTCCACTCTTTGTAGTGGCAGCTAATTTCACAAGACTTGGGTAAGTTGTGTAGCTTCCCAAGGTCATCACAAAGGGGATGAAGATCCCAGCTGACCTTGTGGGCTGAGCCCGAGGATGTGTTTTTGGCACAGCTGACAGGCAAAGCAGAGATTCCACCACATTCCCACTTTTCAAATGCAATGTCCTTGACTCTTTGACTTCTGAGAACTGTAAGTGTTGTCTGGATTTGTGGGAAGTTGAGGGAGGGGATGAGTAAGAGAGAGAGAGAGGAGGAATCCTACTGATTGAAACTTGCTCCTTAGGACAAGAAGTGAAGTCCATGCCTTAGTTTGGTTTTGAGTGGAGCAGGATTCCCTCTTCCATAGCAGACTTGAGAAATGTCTTCATATCACTCCTTCTGATGTCTTTGAAGGTAACAAGGCAGGAAAAAGATCTAAGATGTGCCAACAGTTACTTCCAGACAGCAAGACCCAAGTGCTAAATCATTCAGTTTATTAGTCAAATGCTATTTCATGGTCTTGAACATTCTTCCTGATAAAGTAAAGGCTGTTTTGATTGAACAATAAAGCTTATGACCACGGGTATTATTCTTAACTATATATAGATGGCTTTTGGTGTTTCTTCCCGTGACTGCGCTGTGACTGTTTATATAAATTACCATGGTGCTTTGTTAGTCATTGGGAGACTGCATAGATTGTTGGTTGAGGATGTTGCTTCAAGCTGAGTGGTTAATCAAGTGGTATGGCAAATGCCAGCCTTTCTGATTGAAAGATGTTGTCTCAGTGCAGTCCTGTTCCGGACTGGGTCCTGGTGTGGTGTTATGAAGGGCTTCTGCTTTATGATCTTATTTGGGTGATATGATTTTTTGATTCTGAGATATATATGCCTGAGAGAGTTTGGAAAGGGTCTTCATACTGGTTCTGAGTCCATGTTTCTCAGTTCTGGTGGGAAGCTTTCCCTGCTCAATAATATGTTTGGCTTCTTCAGGAGGTGTGGAAAATGAAGCTCATTTTTCTGATAAAACACTGGAGTTTGGTCACAGCTGGGGACAGGATGTTGAACAGGAGGAGCTGGTGCTCTTAGCCATCTTGAAATCTCTTACAAACTTGGCTAATAAACCTTCTTGATGCATATCACACCTCAATGCAGGGTTAAACCCTATCACAAACTAGGCTGGGAAGGAATTGTGTCCGTGTGACATCCTCAGAGACTTCTGATTCTTTGCACTCCCCTGTAGCATATAGAAGGCTGGTGTAGTTCACCTGGAAAATCCACCTAGTAAATTCCCTGGCACTACAGAAGTGTAGGTGATGCTTTTTATTTTTTTGGCAGCCATTGTATTCATGGTTTTTGATAGTTTACTGTAGGCCTTCCACTTATTTTGGCTGTTTGAGGGAATTCTGTATGGACTATTATGAAAGAAAACATCAAAATACAAGAACTAGGAAAGAATGGCTGTTTTCTGTTGTCTGGCTACAAATACCGAATACTGTGTTCTGGCACTTGTTTGAGGTGGACAAGCTCATTGTCCTTGAGGTTCATGTGGCAGTGAAGCCTCACCATGGCATGTGGTCACACTTGGAAATATTGCTAAGTTAGCAGAGAAGGGGGAATGTGAGTTGTACTTCTCAAGGTGGTTTTGAGACTTGTGTCCACACTGCTTGCCGTACGTGGTGACCACAGAGATACTTTGAATGAAAAGCTGACTGCTGCACCAATGTGCAGGTGCTGGCGAGCTGGTAAGTACTGCAACTGCTTCTGATGCTTGGGTTTTTAAGCACTTGTTTTCTATTAAAACCAGTAGGTGAGTAAAAGTAAGGAATAAGTCATCCCATTTTACTGCCAAGCTGTTGAAGTGAACAGTTTTTCCCCTTTTGTGGTAATGGTCAGAGGCCTTGCAGTACTTTTTTTTCTTCCTAAAATCTTAGGTTACACATACACCTACAGTTGTTGTGTCATACTGCCTCTGTAAAGCTGAGTGTTGACTGCAGGTGTTCCCCCGAGACTGAAGGCAAAATAAACCCACCAAGTAATTGGTACCCCCACTCTTAATTCAGTGTGTCTTGTGTTACAGAACATAGGCAGAATGAAAGGGAAGATCTTCAGAGAGCTGCATGCAAATTTTGACTGGTTGTGGTTTTGGAAGTAAAGGAACAAGGAGACACAGAGAATGCTTTTTAAGCTATTCTATCAAATGTCATATCTCTGTTTTAATATTTCATGTGATGTGGCTTCTCTCAGATGATCAGCTGGATTATCTGAGATCAGAGAAAAGGGAGTGATACTACTCAGCTGCAGAAAATAGGAAGAAAGTACTGCCGTGGCAGGGTAGGGCACGGACACGCTGACTGCAGAGCGCTGGCTCTTTGTAGATTTTGTTTGAATGTACACATCTTAAAGACAGCCAGTAAAAATTAGAGAGGTGGAGGTATTTGATTTATAATCAATAAAAGAAAGTTCAAAGAAAGTTTATACAACAGTATTTTAGCTTTCTTCCTATGAGATTTGTTAGATAAGACCATTGGATATTTGTTTTCCAGACAACTTTACTATTTTTCTGCTTACTAATTATAATGGAAAGATCTAATAAATTATGTTTCTATGTTAAACAGCTTGCTGTTCAAACAAAGGAACTTGGCCACAGCTCTGATTTCTTCTATTTTTATCTCTCTCTTAAAGGGCAACACTTTAAGGAAAATACTCCTATACCGCTACTTTAAAGGAGAATATGGAAGTGGTATGAATGGGCCTTTGTCTGCCAGCTACAGCAAAACTGCACAAGTGGGAGGTAAATCAACACAAATCATTTAAAGAGAACAAAATTAGCAGCATTGTTTTTTCTAATAGGCACATTGGAAATACCCCAGGGATTCAGTTGGTAAATAAATCAAATGCATTTTGTAACCAGTCAGAAGACGGGGAGTATCAGACTTTTCCTATTTTTAAGTTGCACGCAGCTGTCTCCAGGTGGCTGGTGTACATTTGACAGTACTGAGGCAGGGGCTTTCCCCATCTTCCCCTCTCTCCCTTCCTGATCAGTCATTCAATTCAGGTCCATCATTGGTAACATCATTTTAATTTGTCAGTACATCGACATGCAGAAATTCAACAAAGCCCAAAACATTTAAACAAAAGAAGTTGCTGTTTCTGGAAACTAAGAATATTTTTTTTTAAAATACCAGATCCTTTATTTATATATTTTTTAAAAAGTAAGATATAAGGAATGCTTCTCACAAAGATACTGGTCAGGCAATGGAACAGATTTCCTCAAGAGGCTACAGAACATGTCAGGCCTTGTAACAACTTTACTGAGCAAGACTCTGATGAACCTGCTCTAAATACCATGCGCAAGAAGTAGGGTGATTTCTGAGGAAACCCAAAATAATGTGTATCATAGGAAATGAGGCAGAAGCTAGGTATAGAGCCAGGTCAAAATACTTGCCCTGGCATTTTCAGCACATAGTAGAGACGTGCCCAGATTAGTGGGCAGTTTCAAATGTTACCCACCTGATCCCACTCGACCGTTTCACTGTAGACACTAGAAATGTTCACAGTCTTTATATCCTGTACACCAGATTTTGCTCCCTAACAAACAGGAAAGTAAAGATTTACTGTATTTTTTGTTCTGTCTCTAAAAAGTGTGTGTGTGCGTATAGCATCATCACAAAGTCTGATCCATTTTAATCCGTTTAATCAAAGCAATACTGACTGATTAAAGCAGTACTATATTTTTCCTGATGAAGTAGATGAAGTTACATCTGTATAAAAGTAAGCATAGTAGGAAAGATTATATAATCTGTGGTAATAAAAGTTGATTGATTTAACAAGGTAATACAATTTAACAAAATTCCTTAAATTCACACCTTTAATTTGGATTGATTCAATTCTCTGTTCTTAAAGAACATAACTGTGATGTAGTGATCTAGGAGTTCTGTCAGGAGAAGCTTTTAGCTGGAAGGTCACACCCTAACCAAAGTGGATTTACCAGTGCCCAATCTTTGTATAGATTAGGCCTAGGATTGAAAAGCAGATTTAAAAGTGGTCTCAGAGCACTGATCATAAACACAGTTTAGCATAAGCAGCAGAGGAATTAAAAAAGGGGTCGGTGGACAAATCAGAGTAATTTCCAACTTCTTTATTGTCTCAATATCAAGTTGGAACAATGGTTCAGGGTTTTGTTTTATTTCTTGGTGCCCAGCATCGCAGTTTCACACAAAAATCTTGTTTGTATCAAGTAGAATTTGGCCTCAAATGGAATTTCAAAATGAAATATATTACATTGCTGCTATATGCATAAGATGAATTATTATTATTAATAGATTCATTTTCATATACATATGTGAAACAAATGTGAATGGTATGTATTTGTCTCATTTGCAGGTGGATTTTCAGGACAAGACTCAGATAAGTCCGGGGTAACCATGTCTGATATTCAGTGCCTCCTGGATAAAGAGGGTGCATCGGAACTAGTCATAGATGTTATAGTAAACACCAAAAATGACAGAATTTTCTCAGAAGGCATTTTGCTTGGTATTGCGTTGCTTGAAGGTGGAAATACACAGACACAGGTACTTACTTCATTTACTTCTTCACATCTTGGTTTTCAAATGCATGCAGTCTGGACACAAACCTTTTGCTGTGAGTTCTGTGAGAAGTTTATCGTTACAATATGTATCGCCGTATGATGAGTGTAAACGTGCCCTGTTGTTATGCAGTATTTCATAGTGTAGACTCTTCAGCAGAAGAAAACCTTTTCCCATTGTCTGTTTCTGTGTAGCACACTGCTGCTTTTAATCCAGTCTTTGCCATATGAGCATTATCTCCAGTTATTTCATAGCTCTCTTTGTAAAATTAAAAATTGCAATACTTTCAAGTGTATAATAGCAATAATATTATTTTCTGAAAAAGTTTAGAAACGTATCAAAATCTCCAAAGAGATAAAAACTGGCCATTTGAGAAGACTGGTATCCCCTTGCATGGAAAATAATTGCTTTAAACTATAGATTCTGGGGTTTGTGAATGATACTTCTCTCTCCCAACTTCAGCCAAATGAGATGATATTTTATTCTTACTCCATGATTGTAAGAGAGGAGAGATGGTATGAATCACTCCCTGCATATTTCCCTGTATCTCCTCATGGGTTGGAAAGGGAGCCTAAATAACCAACTTCTACCTCATTGCAAGACTATAAAAGTCAAATAGGAGGAATCCTATCCTGTATCTTTAATTTGTAGAAAAGATAATAACATCTGTGACCCTTGGAGACTGTCAGAAAATGTTAAAGAAGTGAGATTTTGTTGCATCTTTCTAAAATGGATTGTTTGGGGCGGTAAAAGGCTTTAAGATAGAGTTTGCAAACTTCAAAATGGTATGCAGCCTGCTTGACAGTAATGCTATGGGACTGACTTAATCTGAAATATTAATTCCAATTCTATGTGAAGACAAAAATGTATGTAATGTAAACTATAGTATTACATGTTAGATGTTTCATGATTCCTCTTGTTGCATAATGACAATTATTTTCACTATTATTTGTAGATGGAATATTATAACTCTAGAATGCCTGGAGAAATTGAGAGTGTCACAGAGTAATTTAACTTTAAGTATAATATTGCAAACAAACAGCAGTGTTCACCATTTTATCCAAATTTTAAAATGTTATCATCAATCTTTATTACCAGCCTTGTATATCACTTTGTGAAGGAACTGGTCAGGCAATGGCCAGCATTTGTTCTGTGTAAGTGAAGTAATTACTCATCATTTGTTTCACAAAAAAATAGTGTATTTTTGTATTTCTTCTTCCTTGGAGGATTGTTATCTAAAAAATATGGTTTTTGCAGTATTCGACCTACCAGCAACTGAAGGAGCAAAAAAAGTCAGAAAAATTCTTTAAAGTCCTCTATGACCGCATGAAAGCTGCTCAGCAGGAGATAAGATCAACAGTGACAGTGAACACTACTGATTTGGGGAGCAAAAAGAAAGATGATGATAGTGACCTAACCATATCCGTTCCCAAAAAGAGAGGTAAGAAGGCACCCATGCAAAGGAGGGGAGAAGTGCATCGCACTCAAACCCCATGCACTGCACCACCAGTACTAGGCTGTGTTGGTCAATAAGCTTTCATACTAATCATTGCTAATTTGCATCTTTTGCCTGTTCTTCTCTAAATTGTAGGCAATCTCTTAGGCTGGTTACAAGGAATTAGCTTTGATGAAATCAGTAAAGCTAAGCCAGTTTACACCAGGAGAAGATACAGAACCATATTTTCAGAGAAGCGGGAGTAGAGGCTGCTGCTAATGGGGCTATTTCACAAGACCAGGCGCAGGAACTGATTTCCCACCCTGTGGTCCTTCCATTGTTCTCATCATTTATTGTATATGGGAGAGAAATAGTAGGGCTTTTTGTTTTAATGTTCTGTTTCACTCTGGTTTGTGGTTTATTTGGAACATGCTATCCCTGCATGAATGTTGCTTTGATATTCTTTGTAAGTTGCCTAGAGGTCTTCGAAAAGTTAGGCACCAACAAAGAAAAAGTTTCATTCATTATTATTGTTTTCTTATTGTTTAATCAAATGAGGAGAAAGAGTTTAAAAAATGAAGAAAAATTGTCTTATTTTCAGTGAAGGATTCAACCCTGCATCTGAAAGAGGGTATGAAAGGACAGTTAACAGAAGCATCTTGTGCAACATCCAAGGCTTACTCTGTGTATAGAAGAGAAATGGACCCAGAAATAGATCTTATGGGCTCAGGAGCAGATGCTGCAAATGCGGAAGAGAAGTCCACAGAAGAAGCAATCATGAGCCCTGCCATTGCAATCATGCAACCAATACTGAGATTTCTTCAGCTGCTGTGTGAGAACCACAACCGAGAGCTCCAGGTAAAGTGCTTTTGAGCTGAGCTCCAAAAGAAATATTGCAGGAGCTGGAGCTTCATAAGGGAAGAAAAGCATGCCTGTGTCTGGCCCCTGTCACAGAATGAGGGAGTCTAAAATGTTGTTGTCCTTTTGGTCTGAAGGATAAAATAACCCTTTCCAAGCACCACTTGCATGCTCTGGTTGAGCTCCTGTTTATGCCCTCAGAATTGCCTGGGGGCTGCAGCGCAGAGATGTGGAATTGAGAGCCTCCTGCATGTCCATTTGTGTGTTTTCTGTGCTTGAATGGTGGGTCGCTTACCACAAGCTTGAAGGCCGCAGGAAGTTTCTGGGCAAAGTTTGGGTACTGCTCTTGATTCAGTATGATTGAAGGCTTTAAGATGCTACGTGTGCCCCTGCTATCAGTTCCTCTGGTGGAAATTACTTTCCCCAGAGCAACCCTTGCAAAATTAATTTTCTGCAAATATATCTCAGTGCCGTGACCAGCAGCACTGACCCTTACAGCGGTGCGGGGGTGCTTTGAACTAAGCTGCCGCTCTGTGCTGACACACTGAGGAGGAGCCGTAATGTGCTGCTCTGCCCGTTCATCTGTGGGGCAAGAAGCTTCCAAGAGAGGGGTTGTAATAAAAAATGGGCAGGGAATATATGCCGGACGTATATAAGACATTTAAGGCCAGTGCAGATGTTTGCAATGTTCACTTTCCAAAGCCCTTTTTTCTCTACTGATTTAATCAGATAAGGTTCTCAACTGCTGCACTAAGGCATAATATGCTTTCTACAGTGTAGTCTAATGCACTAAGGCATAATATGCTTTCTACAGTGCCTAAGGTACATGACAGTGGTCATGTGGTCGTAAATTGTCCCCTTTGATATTTTAATGCAAAAGACTCTGTGTTTGACTTGACTGTAACTCTCTCCAGGTTTTGTTGAGGGTTTTTTTTGTGTTCTTTTTCTCCATCCACCAGAATTTTTTGAGACATCAGAACAATAAAACAAATTACAACCTCGTTTGTGAGACCCTTCAGTTTTTGGACTGTATCTGCGGAAGCACGACAGGCGGATTGGGCTTACTGGGGCTTTACATCAATGAGAGGAATGTGGCTCTTGTGAACCAGACGCTGGAAAGCTTGACTGAATATTGCCAAGGTCCATGCCATGAAAATCAGGTAGGGCTCAACTTGTGGATGCAGAAGGATATACCCGAATGTGTGGTATCTGTGTGCTTATCATAAACCCTTCAGTGTTCTTAATAACATCAATTCACTTGTAACAGGTATGGCTAGGCTTAACATGTTATAAGCATTCGTAAGACCTGAGCAATCCTTTGAAGTCAGAACTCGGTGTAGCTTCTTTCTGCAGTATGTCTGCTTACATGCAGGGCTTCCAGTCCTTTTGGAGAGAGTTTAATGTCTTATGTCAGTGTATCCATGGCTTCTACCTCACTTGATGAGACTGGATTTCAAGTCACAGTTGTGGAAGTGCATTGCATGCATAATCTTTTCTTCTTTTCCTGACATGTTGCCTTTGCTAGTGTTTATATAGGTTGCTAACATAAACTTTCTTTAATCCACATAACTACCACAAAGTTTAACTTACTGTCCTGCTATACTACCTATCAGAATCTTTAATCATGATATCACTAGTAAAATGGATGAGACTAAAGATCATGCTTTTAATCTGCTGTGCCTTCCTTGATGCAGTCTTTTTAAGTCGTGTAGCAGTGACTTTTGGTAGATGTCTCTGTAGTGCCGTGCTGAGGCAGTATATAAAGGTAAAGAATGTAGTCACATGCTGCTATACTTGATGTGAAGAGAACTGTAGTAAAGTGGTCACAGTGGATGAAATGTCAGATTTAGCAATGGGAAAATCGCAGTGGGCAATATTACAGAGGCTATCTATTCTTGATACCAGACATAGCTGAAAAAATACATGCAATATTAATGATACTTCATTAACACGCACAAATGAAGTGCAGAGTGCTTTTATTGCCATTGCTGGTAATCAGCAACCTTTACTTAATACTTTAAAAAGAAACAAGCAAAAATCCTTAGTGGACTAAATTTTAAGCAGTCATATTTGATTCACTAATGGATGGGGAAAGAATATAAAAAAAAGAATAACGGGACTGGAGGTGGAAGAAAAATGTTTCAAGTTCGCTTAGGACAAGTCTACTTGAAGAACACTGATAGTGGAAAGGAATGATTAGTTACACTTAATTACTTAGACCTACCTGCTGGGAAGTCACTCAGGATTTGAGTTACACTCGTTTGCACCAACTGCAAGTCTGATTCAGTGTTTTTCAGAGGCAATTGCTCCATGCTCTTGTTTTCATTTTCTCCTCTCTCTATGTTGTTCTGGAAAACTTTTCCTGCCCTGTTGCCTTATAAACCTATTAGGAAAAAACCACCCTGGGCTTGAGTCACTGACGCTTTCTTACAAGGCTTAGAAGGTCAGCTGTAAAACCATTTGGGAAGTAGCATTGGTCATAGTTACAGTTTTGAGTTCCATGTCCAGAAACGTCCTTCTGTGCAGGACATACCCAGATGCATGTAGAAAAAATGAATCTTTGCAAACAGTTCATGCTGTACCAGCAATATTAATGCTGGCTGCTGAACGCAAATTAAAAATTAGAGCGTGCAAATTTGATTGTGGCTACCTACAGTTCAAGTGTGCCTTTTATCTCCCTGCACGTGGGCTTGGCTGAATCCAGCAGTGCTCCAGTGGGCTGCTGTCTCTGACTTGTACCACTTGTTCCACCAAACCCTGCATGATTCACTGTAAGCAGATTTTAGCTTGCACCACCTTTTTCCCAGCTGTGTACTTGGCTGCTGTTGGAGTTGGTTCCGTACTACGCAGCTCTCCCTCAGCACATCCTGTGGCACGTTTTCAGGCTGCTCTGCTTTGGCTGGGGAGGATTTGTTGCTGTTACAAGGTCTTTCAGGTTCTGGGCCCTTGTTTTGGAATTTTGCTCGGGTGCATATTCTCCCTCCCTCCACCTGACCCATCTCCCTCTTTTCCCTCCTCCTTCCCTCCCACTCCACTCCCTGCACTCCCAATTCCTTTCTCTTCTCTTATTTTTCAGACTTGCATAGCCACCCATGAATCTAACGGGATTGATATTATAATTGCACTCATCTTGAATGACATAAACCCTCTTGGCAAATACTGCATGGACTTGGTGCTTCAGCTAAAGGTACAGTGGATATAAATTTGTTTATTTAAATTTGAGTAATAACCAAAGACATACCTATGCAAGAGCTCTAGGCAACCTGACATTTACTTAATCTTGCCATAGCATAATATACTCAGCAGCCTTTGAAAACAGATGTTGCAAATGAATTCAGCTCAGCTTCTGAATCCTTGTCCAGCTCTCAATCACAGGCCTTTTGACCCACTGTTGTGTTTGGAAGTATGCCCCTGGCTAATTTAAAAAAAAAGCAACCCAGAGATGATATAGCTGGCGTGAAAAGTCTATATTGTGGGCATAAAATCTCACGGGACTGACAAATGGCAGCGCTGCAAAGACATGTAACAAGTCAGGCATTCTCTGCCTATACTGAACTCTTAAAAAATTACTTGAAAAGGAGATGTTGTGATAAAAGAATAATATATCAGATGACCTGTAATGTCAAATAAAGTTGGAAACAAGGTTAAAGTATATTGTATTTTGTTTCCCTTCTCGGTGTCGTGAGGACAAAGCATAAAGTGGGAGGGCTTGTGATTTTGTTTTGTATTCTCTGGAGAGCAGGATAAGGCTCGTAGATAAGTTTCTGTGGTCTGTGTGCCATTGCATGCAGAAGCGAGCTCTGCAGAGAGACTTTCTGCCAAGTAGGGTAGGGCTTGTCCAGGAGGAGCCTTGGGTTATTGCCTTTTCTTGCCTTGTGAGTGAAGTGTTCTCAATGCAGATGGTCTGTTTCCTCCCCAAAACCAGCAAATGCTTTGTGGTAGCTGCATTGCATCATATTGGCAACATTATGGATGTCCAATAAAATAATTAATATAGCTACATATCATGTACAATGAAACATTGAATCAACAGTGTTCTACACATGATTTTAATAACTGTAATTACATTTTTCAATGGGACTGTAATTCAGGCCCCTCCCCCTCAAGCAAAACACTTAAGCAGACATTTAGCTTTGAACATGCAGAAGTTCTTTAGAAGTCCAAATTTCAGTCCCTGTAAAGACCTAACTCCAGTAAGTCTAGTGCCATTTTGTTTTGCCATTAAAGGTGGCAGATGTTTGTAGAACATCATCTCTATGCAATAACCAAAAATGGAGTTTGGCGATATCGCTGCAAGGACCAGTTTGACCCTGTTCATAGGAGACTACATATGCCTTATTTTTACTTAAACAGCAAAAATTGTGATGAATTATACCAAAGGTTCAAACTGTGGAAATGGTTCTGATTTTACAGAATCACAGAGCCATTCGGGTTAGAATGGACATCTTGCCTAACACCCCTGCTCAAGCAAGATCAGCTAGAGTGTGTTTCCCAGGACTGTGTCCAGCTGCTTATATCCATAGGCAGAGACTCCAAAACTCATCTGGGCAACCTATTCCAGTATTTGATAACTTCCACAGTAAAAATGTGGTTTTTTGTGTTTGGGTTGACCCTGTCCAGATGCCCACTGAAGCTGCTCTATCACTCCCCTCTTCAGCTGCACAAGGAAGAGAAAATACAGCAAAAAACTTGTGGGTTGAGATAAGGACAGGGGGAGATCCCTCATCAATTACTGCATGGGCAAAACAGACTCGACTTGGGGAAATTAGTTTAATTTATTACCAATCAAATCAGAGTAGACTAATGAGAAATAAAACCAAATATTAAAACACCTCCTCCCACCCCTCCCTTCTTTCTGGGCTCAAATTCACTCATGATTTCTCTAACTCCTTCCCCTGAGCAGACAGGGAATGGGGGTTGTGTTCAGTTCATCACAAGTTGTCTCTGCTGCTCCTTCCTCCTCAGGGGGAGGACTCCTCACACTCTTCCCCTGCTTCAGCGTGGGATCTCTCTTATGTGAGACAGTCCTCCACCAACTTATTCAATGTCAGTCCTTCCCACGGGCTGCAGTTCTTCGTGAACTGCCCCAGCACGGGTCCCTTCCTCCGGGTACAGACCTTCAGGACCAGACTGCTCCAGTGTGGGTCCCCCATGGGGTCACAAGTCCCATCAGCAAACCTGCTCCAGCCTGGGCTCCTCTCTCCACAGGGCCACAGGTCCTACCAGGAGCCTGGTCCAGCATGGGCTTCTCATGGGGTCACAGCCTCACTCAGCTGTCCCCACCTGCTCCAGCATGGGGTCCTCCATGGGCTGCAGGTGGAATCTCTACTCCTTATCATCCTCCACAGGCTGCAGAGGTATCTCTGCTCCAGCACCTGGAGCACCTCCTCCCCCTCCTTCTTGTGTCGTCATGTCCCCCCCTTGATGAATGTAGGGTTGTTCCTCTCACATTTTCTCACTCCTCTCTGGCTGTAATTGTTTTTAGTGTTGCACAGGTTCTTCTCACCCCCTGCTTTTAAAAGATGTTATCCCAGAGGCACTACCACCATCTTGGACAGGCTTGGCCTTGGCCAGAGAAGGGTCCATCTTGGAGCTGGCTGGTGCTGGCTCTTTTTGACACAGAGGAAGCTTCTAACAGCTTCTCACAGAAGGTATCCCTGCAGTCCTCCCGCTAGCAAAACCTTGCCACGCAAACCCAGTATAAGATGGAATTTAATGTGTATCTTAATTTCTGGACATTGCGTCTTGTCCTCTTACTGGCACTGCTGAGAGGAGTCTGTCTCCCTCTTCTTCATCCCCGCCCATCAGGTGTCTATACACAGTGAGAAGGTCCCTCTGAGCCCTCTCCTGCTCTTCTGAGAGCAGTCCCAGCTCTCAGACACTCTTAATATGAAAAATGCGTCGTTCTCTTAATCATCTCGGTGGCTTTTTGCTGGGCTCGTTCCAGTCACTCCATATCTTTCTCGTGCTGGGCAGTCCAGAACTGGGCACAGCGCAGCCAAGAATTAGCTTCAAATTAAGAAGTTACTGGGTTTTATTTTGAGTGGCAACACATCAAAATACTATAGCACTGAGTTGGCTGGGTGATGTTTAACATTGACAGGCTGTCAGCATTGTAGGCAACTCTGAAGTTGCAAATCAAATGCATAAATTTTGCAGTGAAAATACAGAATACGAAGTGTATGGGCCCACCTGCTTGCACGTACAAACCAGCTCAGACACTGTTTTCAGGGAACATTATATGTTGAACTCGTACTCCCCCAACCAAAGCAAAGGCAATGCTGAATTGTATTTTCCCATGCCATCTTAATTTAGCTTGTTTTGTACATAGTTTGTGATGTGGTATTTAATTACATCTTCATGGAATATATTTTCCACTGGACTCCTGAATCATTTAGTGATCAGGGTAGACAGTGTTCACTGCGTGCACAGATGGCCAATGTTCTGTTCTGCTTCTTGTTATTTTGAGTATGACCCCCTGGCCTTCCTTACTGACTGGTATTTAAGCCCTGGCATGCAGCGTGACCTCAATATCTGCCACTTTGCGTAGTGGCAGGATGAAGAGACCTTGTCAGTCTGAGGCTAGAGAGAGTCTAACATGCACGTCTCTTTGGCTTTTCTCACAGCACCTTACTCTGCTGTATCTAGGTTCTTCACACATTTATTTTCCTAAAAGCCTCATGAGGGGATGATATGGGACTGGGTAAAGAGAAGTGAAGGCCAGAAGTACTTTGGGCTGTGTACTGTTTGAGGCACCTGGGAACTGATTTTTTACAATACTCTTGTGTTATGAAGAACTTTATACTGTATTTTCTAAATCATGGGCTCTCTTCCTCATTGACATCTGGGAATGGAAATCAGGTCCCAGGTCCCAAAGTATGAAGAAAATAAGGAATAAGTAGTCAAATGGGCATCTCAATGTCCGATGCAATTGGTCAGAGAGGGCAAAAACCTGGATGATGTGCCCACCTGCTGCAACTTTAGGCTATGGCATGCCAGCCGGCTGACGATGACACAAAGTCCTACCCATCCTCTACCTTTCCTCATTTCTTGGAAGCTGCAGTAGGCTTCTTTCCATCCCCAGGGTTGTCTGTGCTGGAAAATAGCTTTAAAGTTCTCCTCACCCATGAGTGAGTAGACCGGTGCTTTCCTCCACTGTTTCCTTCCCTGTTTCCTCCCCTTCCTTCTCAAGCTGTCTCACAGCCTGTGTTCCCCCTTTCCGTCCTTCTCAGTTTGAGATCCTCCCAGCGCTACCACAACTGACTTGGTCACCATTGTAGGGGAAGACTGCATCAGAAAAAGAAGCATCACTCACTGTGCACATCAGACTTTGGCAATGTGGGTTGCAGGGTATAGAGTATGATTAGACTTTTCCAATGGATGACACTGGTTTGATTCTGGAGTAAAAGGAAAGGGGAACTATGGAAAAATCCATATGGAGTCCCACTCTGCTTTAGCTAGTCTCAGTCTAGTCTTCTCTGCTCATCCATTGTTCCTTGTCCTTATCTCATCCTTGTACTAGCAAGTCCAGTCTCCTCTCTGCTGGTTTCTCACTCAGCTCCCAGAAGTTCCTAGTTCCCCTGTCATGTATAAATCCTTATTCTATTCATCTACCCTCCTTCCATCTCTTTCCTTCTGCTGCAGACTTCTAATCCTACAGTCCTCCAGTCGGAGATGTTCAAAGCTCAGCTTGACACAGCCCTAAGCAACCATCTTTGAGTGGGGGTGGGACTGCTGAAAGATCGGTCCAAAGGAGAGTCTCAAATGTGGAATTTTGGGGTCCAACTTGCAAGATTTTATTGTGACTCTGTGCCCACCAAGAAGAAACTCTTCGGGCTTTTAGCTGTGCAATTCCATCAAGTTTCTACAGTATGGTATTCAAATAATAATTTTTTTTTTAAAAAAGGCTTATGAGTGGGACAAATTTGGCTGAGATTTCCTGGGGACAACTTGCACAATTGTGTTATCTTGGCCTCTAAGGATCCAGATTTTCAGCTCTGCTATCAAAACTTGGAGATACAAAGGCTGCTTAAACCTAAGTTGCTTGAACATGCAGTAACATCTTTCTCTCTGCCTCAGTCCCAAAAGCAGCTCAGCCCTTTTCCTCCAAAACTGTCCATACCAATTGTCTGAGGCACACCCTCACTGTGAGAAGTTTCAGCTTGGATTGCTGGCAGCTAGCAATAAGCAACTGAGAAAGAGGTTTTCGGATGGGTTGAGGTTCCCTACCTGTATCATGGGACTGTGGTCTACTGCCGAGTGTTCACACAGCTCCACCTGTCATAGAGAGTGATGAGGAGGTGCTGTGCCAGGTGACCCAAGGCAACCACGCTCTGCCGGAAAAGCAGTCAGACCTCCAAAACCGTTCTTCCTTTCCCCTTCACAGCATCTGATTTCACTGGAAGTCAGACAGGGCTCCAAAGTCCCAAGGCATTGCTAAAGCTCATGCTGTTTCATCCTTAGGAGAGGTCTTGGTGAAAAGCAGCCAGTTGACAAAGTAAGGAATATCTTTATATGTTCCCCTAGGAATATTTGGTAGTGAAACAAAATTCCACAACGTATGAAAACAGCTCATTTTACAGCCTTTCAAATAACAACCAGTCCAACTTTCTAAAAACCAAAGGGGAAGGAAACCTGCCTGCCTGATGCAACCTTTTGTGTAACTCATTTTGTAATTACCTCTGAGTCTCGTTTTAACAGAAAGCTGTGGCAAAAACTGCTGGGTGGGCAATCAGAAAAGGAAATGGGATCTCGTTTCTTCTGTCTGGTGCAGAATGAGGTGCTGTAATTAAGTCGAATATTTTTCAGTATTTGAAATACTTCTTCCGATACAGTGTGCGGGGTTCGCTAGCCTTACGGCGCGCTGACATTAACATGGAAGGAACCCCCTGTTAAGTGTGTCAGTGAAATGAAAGATGCAAGTGGTTTAAAATCTTACCCACTAAAAAAATGGTCCTCATAATCTCAATTAAAACAAATGCAAGGGTCGTTAATCCATGAAATAGATTTTTAAATTTGCATTAACTTGGTTTTCTATCTCTAGAACAATGCCTCCAAGCTTTTGCTGGCTATTATGGAAAGCAGGCACGACAGTGAGAATGCGGAAAGAATCCTTTTTAACATGAGACCAAGGGAACTGGTGAGAAAACTTCTGAATATTCATAAATCTTTTGGCTGAAAAAAAACAAAACCTGTCATTAAAACATTTAAAAAATTATCTGCATCTAAGCTGAAAAGTGTTGGCAGCATATAGTGACACAATGTATCAGGATAGTCCTAATTCACAAAAAGTACTTTAAAAGGATCAAGCATGCATGATTTTGGTCTTTACGACTTCATTATTTTTATCCGTTCCAAGCACTTTTCTGTAATTGTTTCCTAACTAAATTATCATACTCTGGTAGACTGTCTTCAAGTACACTTTGTCAGGGGCTGGCAAATTAAGCTTGTGCAGCTTATGAAACTGTGCTAGCAGAAGTGTGTGCCTAGACATATAGTGTATATATATATATAT
>VZTU01017694.1:0-73409 GCA_013400835.1 Zapornia atra
CCTCGCAAAACCACGACAAGTAGAAACCACAACTTACACAACTGCCTTCTGCTGGGATAGCTAAGTTGCATGCTGTGGTTTCCTGGATGTGATACTTCGGTCTAGCTGTATCTTTCTCTATTACAGGACACCAGGCACTTCAAAAGTATCTCTTGAGCTCTGTGTACCAATGACTTCTCCCTACAGACAGCAGTTCTCACATAACATGCTTGTCACAGAAGAGCTAAGAATTACATACACATCTTTGAAAGAGGTTAAAACTGTTCAAGCATGGGCTTTTGCCAACAACACTCCATATATTTATGGATTTTCCTATTTTACATGTACAGGGTTTTTTGGTGTGTTCTCCTTAGTCCTAAATTGGAGGAAGAGGGGGGGATAATCAGATTTTATGTATACTAGATTCCTGAAGAACGTTATGTGTAAAAAATGTAGATTCTGTCCATGTTTATAAATCAAAAAGTATTATGGATTAGAAATAAAGTCTGACATAAGTCTGACTTAAGTCTGACTTAGAGCTGATGGCTCCTGTCCAATAGTATTGCAAATCTTGATTCTTGTTTTTCTGTCTTTACAGGTCATGTTAAAACAATCAGCTGCCCAACAGATATTAGCAAACACTGTGTTCTATGTGAAAATGGAAAGGAGTACATGGATCATGAGAATGATGCAGATGAGTGTAACAGATGCAATTCATGTGACAACATGTTGGGTATGTCTATAGAAATTGCAACTCTTCCAATGACTCTTTTGATACAGGATTTGACTGAAAAGTCTCCACAATCCCCGATTACTAGGTAGCATACATTTTAAAATGTTTTAGTGGTAGTATGTGAAGGAATTTATGACAGAGTCATAACTTTGTCCTCTAGTTCCCTTTCACCAAGCACATAGTAATAAGAAGAACTAGCTATGTTGGTCCATTATTTCTCCTTGTATCTGTCTTTGTGCAGCCAAAGCAATCCCTGTAAAGCAGACCCTATACTAACTGGTTACAGTTGAGGAAGAAAAACTCACTCTCTTCTTCATGCTCTATTTAAAAGCAAGGTGTTGTAAAAAGCAGAGATGGGAGAATTTCAATGGTTTTTTTCATAGTCTTCCACGTAACTACGCGTATCATTTTAAAATGATGGAGATGATGGGTGATGTGTTTTATACATGCTGGAAGCTGTGTAGGGTATAGCAACAAATCAGGAGAGTACAAGGCATGCTGTACTGGGTCAGGCTAGTCGTCTACCTACCTCAGTATTCTGGGTTCAGCAGTGGAGGCAAGAGATGTTGTTTAGAGAACACACAAACCTGTCAACTTTCTGTGGTCTGTTCCCTGCAAAGTCTACCAGCATCCACAGTTGTGAGAAAGGATATTGGAATGTCTAACCATATCTAGTCATTTTAGTATCCATTTATGAGTCCTTTGTGCATGAACGTGCTGGGGGATACCCGTTTCCAGAAATTCACTATCTGTTACATAAATACCCATCACAGATTAGTATTTTCTTTAAAATTCATTAAACTGATCTCCTACCAGTTCCACTGGGTGTCCTGTACTTCTGGTACTGGATTTAGGGAACGATAGCTCTGCATTCATATTCCAAACTGAGTTCAGGGAGCAGAAAGACAGCTCTTAACTCCAATATCGTTGTACTCAGATCACCTTGCTGGAATATCAATCTTTAGTGATTTCCCCTTCCTGGAAAACCACCATGTACATAGAAAATTTTCATATTATGAGCTACTATAATAAGGATTTTTTAAATGGGTAATGCAGTTGAGTACAGAAAACAATTCAGCATTTCATACAGTGCCACAAAGAAAACTATCAGTTAAACTGAAGGGGAAAGAAAGGGTGAAGGGATGATTCATTACATTATCCAATGGGCAATAACGTAATTGAAGTTGGTAGAAAACAGACAGGAGGAAAATTACCACTGAAGTTCCATGAGAACCATTTGTAGGGATCATTCATGTCTGATATTTCCATGTATGGCTTCAGTAATGCTTTCACAGTGCAGCTTCATCAAATTTTAAAAGATAACATCTTTTCCTGTTACAGGAGACCACTAAATGTGGTAACTCAGAAGTTCACTTCTATTCCTATATGCCTATGAAAATAGTTTTCCTAGTAGGTAGATACTTAATCTTTAATGCAGAAATAATTTTTCATAGATAGTTTCTTCATGTACACTGAGGATAAGAGAAAATGAATTAACTGGTTTTGAAACTTAAGCAGGGAATATGTTAGCTAGAAGAGAGAGTGGAATTCCTCACCATTGGATGTCCTCAAGAAAAGATAAACTTGTCATCTGTCAGGGAGAGCAAAAAATTTATCTCTGACATCAAGCAAAGAGATGGGTAATGTGATCTGAGTTTCCTCTGGCTTTACACTTCTGAACAGGAAAAAGCCAAATGAGTCCTCTTACAGCAAGTGTGATCAGTTTGAGCTTTTGGCCAGGAGAGGTCTCTGCCCTCTCCGTATTTCCAGTACTCCAACAGCAGGGCTCTCTTTAAGTGTGGTAAAGCTAAAAGCACTATGTCTGAGGAAAAGAGCTACTGAGCAGAGGCCTGATTTTAGGCTTATTTTTTCAAACTAAAAAGCTTCAATAAATTTATTTTAGGTTTTGAGTCTACCAAGAACTGTACCCCAGAACAGAACACAGAATGTGGCTGTGCAAAGAACCATTTTTGCATTTCTGAACTATGTGCTCACTGTAGCCCATGCACCATGTAAGTTTATGTCTTCATTGTTAAATATGAAAATGTTAATATCATATGTTAGTACACTTTTTCCAGCCAGTTTTAAGAGAGAAGGTAATGTGTGATTCGAGGGAAAACATAGTTTTCCATTGCATTTAGCTTGTTGAGCTGACTTCGATCAGTCAGCTTAACTTGCATCCATGCAGGGCACAAAGGCATGAATCAAAAATTTGTATACATCCACTAAGTCTATATATAATTTTAAAAAAATGTAATGTGAGCTATATACATTAAAACAAAATGTAATCTGAGCTTTATTTAGCTAATAAAAAGTGTTAGAAGATTTTGATTTGCTGTGTTGGCAGAGTTTATAGAAGAAAGAAACAAATCCCATAATATTTTTTTTTCTTTGTTCATGTTTTTTACAGATGTGAAAGTGGAGTAATTAAAAAACCATGTACTTCAACTTCAGACACAGTGTGTGGCACAAAAGGTACCATTTTAAAACTTATCACAGTCTAGCATCTGCTGTATTTTGAGAGGCCACTGGAATTGTACTGTTCCACACAGTGGTTCATAGTGATTCCTGACCCGTGAGGGCATCATATCTCTGAGGCCCTGTATGAACCTGCAGAGCATGATTACTTTTTTCCCTTGATCACTGTGCAGGTGTAGGAGCTATAACTCCTTTTTAGAGGTGACTCAAGATAGGTAAGACTTCAAAAAAAGAGGTAACTTCTACCATTAGGAGACAATAGAAGGACTTTTATAATCTGACACAGCCTTGTTTAAAATTTAGTGTGTTGCTGTATTGCATGTGTTAACTTTCATGTAATGTTCCCAAATGTCCAACAGAAAAGCCATGGTGGGCCATTGCTTTATTTATCTTACCACTGTTAGCAGCTGGAGCAGTACTCTGGTGTAAGTGATTCCCTATCCCTATCATACTCTGAATAAGATATTCATCTTACTCAGATGCTATGCTCTTGGAGTTCAGAGAAGAGATGTACTCTGTCCTGGATTCTAAAAATGCATTTTTTGTTTCAGACAAGAGAAAACTGAAGTGTCGTACTAGGAAGGAGAACCCAGGTGAATTAGTCACCAAACTAGAGGTTTCTTATGTAAGTATAGTTGCTTAAATCACAAAACCACTCAGATTCACGCAAGGAACTTTGTTCCATTTAGCTTACACTGAGATTCCCCAAGCACGTGCAAGCCTCTCTTCTATGACATTAAAGAAATAAATTTCACCATGAGGACTGTTTTGGGAGAAGTAAGAGAAACTCTCTATTATTTCTTCAGGATTTGTTGACATGCTTCCTAAGTTACATGACTAGGATGAAAGCTTCATAAATCATCAGGTCTCCACTGACCCAGGGTACCTGTCCCCATGTAAACTTTCAGGCCATAGCAATTGTGAGGCAATTCCCCTAGCTTACCCAAGTCAAAAGAAGTCTGTCTGTCTGATCTGATTCCCTCACTTATTGACCAGGGGAATCACAGAGAAAGCTAAATGAAAATGACCGAAGTCAAGTGTCAGGAAATGTGTTTATCCTCTTATACAAGGTTGGTGGTTTACAAAACTTGTCTCTATTAATTTCTCTATTGCATCTCTTTTCAGGAGAACGCACCCCTCATATATGCAGGTAAGAGACAAGCAATTTCTCAAAATTCAGTAGAAGAAAAAAACACAAACATGTAAATCCTGCACTAAAATAAGAGGGTATTTTTGTGTAGACTTTGCCATTGCTTAGAGCTGCCATTCTAGCACAACAGCAAACACTTATTAAAGAACCACCAGTCATGTTGTGCTTATTAAGGCATTTAGTGGTATCGTGGCAGTTTTGCCTGAGGAGGAATTTCTATTGTATAGGAAGCAATTACTAAAGGATAACAAGTCAATTTGTTCTACATATGGTACAGACACTAGGAGGCAGCAAGTTGGATTTCTAAAATCATGCATAATTACGATAATGGCATAGTCCCACTCCCATCAGTGGACTGCAGAAAGACAAACCTACCTTATGTTCTAGGGCAAATCCACAGTAGTAACACACAAGAGGAAGAGAACTTAAGCTCCAAGGCTATATCACAAAAAGAGACCTTTCCCAATGCTGTTTTGGGCAAAACAGGTACATGAGGCATGACAGATTTTAATGACGGAGAAGGACAGAACAGGTTACAGAGGGAACTGAGATTCCATTTCAAGTAGTAGAAAGCAGTATGGATACAACCCTAAATATTTGAATTACCTAGCATTTGGCAGGAACATGTAGAAGCAGACCCACTAGACATTGTAAAAACTCACATATAAAACATACAGCATCACGAATACCTGAAACTTAATCTGGTTTGGATAGGAAAAAAATAAATTCTAGGTGCAGGTGGCAAAAAAACCCAGTAAGGTTTAAGTGTCAAGAGCATTCATTTTCTTTTATGCTTCTAGATGTTGACCTGAGCAACCATATTGCTGGTATTGTGGAGGAGATGACACTCCAAGAAGTCAGGACATTTGTTCGTTATCACAGACTACCAGAACCTATCATAGATCAAACTGTTCGGGATTATCCTACCGATACATCTGAACAGAAGATTAAGCTGTTTCAAGTCTGGTATCAAAGACATGGGATAAAAGGAGCCTATGGAAGCCTAATAAACAGCCTGAGAGAGTTTAAAATGTGCGCTGCAGCTGATAAAATCGAGGAAAAACTGAAGGCAACTGTTGCCAGCTATCAGGAAGGGGGACAGTCTCATAGTGATGATACTGAGCAAAGCCAAACTTGCACTCAGGAAAGTAGGAACTCTTACAAAGGTAGTCCTGAGTTAAATAAAACTTACTCTGATAGTTCTGAAGAGATACAGAACAGAGTCATTTGAATTTTTTTTTCCGACCGAATTATTATTTTTCTAATAATATAAACAACAAAGATTTTAAAAGACATTTTCACTGGCAGTTTGATACAAGGAAGTTATATGAACAAGAAACAATGACGATTTTTGTAGCAATATGTCCTTTAAAGTTTTGGCTTTTTTTTTTAGCTGTTGAGGTCTGTGAGGAGAAGTTTTAAGTCTTACTTACCAAAAGGTACAATAGAAAAATCCAGCTATAGGACTCATTACACGAAGAAAGAAGAAATAGTCATTATTTGAAGAAGTGGTTTAGTCTAAATGTGTGGTCCTGCATTACATCTTGCTTACATTAAAATTATGGGATGTTGCATTTTTTAAAGTGAATACTATGGAGTCTGTGAAGCATACCAGGAAGAGTACCTAAACAACAACAAAAAAATAACATACACCAAATAAATTTTTAATATTGATGTTGCTGTATAATTAAATTCTACTCTGTTGTAAATGGTGTTTCTACCTTGTGTTAAGAGCACCTGTGTGTGCATATACAGAGTTTTGTATATATGTGTGCCTTTACATGAGTGTGTATGTGCAAGTTTTATATGCAAAAGCTCCCAGGGCTAAGTAAAAATTATTATTTCTCTTCTCTGCAATGACTGCAAGTCTTTTTTGATGTTAAAACCCTTCAAAGAAGCAGAGGCTGAAGCAGCACAGCAGAACATGGTTTCTGGAAAGTAAGCTGCACACGCTATGAAGTCTCCCTCCACAGGGGTATCATTAGCTTTTCTAATGTAGGAGCAGATACAATTAAAACATCATCACTAAAAAAAAAAATATACATCCACATAGTGCATGAGTTCTCTCTTTTCTTCTTATTGTACAATCTATAGATGGCATTTTTAGATTTTCTTTTACTCAAGTCAGTAGATCACAATACAGGAGATCGGGAAAAAAACACCTTACCTTTCTTCCATCACACAGCAGGGAGAGCTCCGCTGATAAATTCATAGCAGTGGTAGTGCTGGGCTGCTTTGCAGAGGTCTTTCCTGCTCACACCCCCATTCATGCAAGGTCTCACCAGAAGGGGAGGCCTCAGCCGAAAGGTTTAATTTTTCAAAGTCACGCAGTAAAAGCAGCATGACTTTCTTCCAGTTCCCTAGGGCAAATCTCCAGCCAAACCATGAAGACACCTACCTGGACTCGCTCCTGTCTGTCTGCCCACCCACCAGGTTGTGGGGGCTGTGGACAGGGTAGGGAGGGGGAGGCAGCAAGGTGCTGTCCGCCAGCGACGCTGGGTGCCTGCAGCTGCGTGGGGCTGATCCAAAAGGTCATGCTGCTAGAAGTGGGGTGCCTGGTAGGGGAGTGTGTGGCCCTTGAAAACCGCTAGAAATCTGTGTATGACATTAAACAGGAGCCTGAAAGGAAAAGCAGGACTTGGATTATCTTCAAAAACTTTTATTTCACAGGCTTGACCTGTGGAAGTTCTGAAGGCCACAAAGCATGCTTGCTGTTGCCAAGCCCAGACTTGGTTCAGGTTGTACAGCACTTACCCAGGTCTCCCCACTTTGGAGTTTCTCGCCTCTAACCTTTCTGTGTTTTCCAAGTATCTAATGAATCAGCCTGCCACTACTACACTGCCAAAATCCCCACGCTGTGCTGCTTTTCAAAGGAAAACCTTCAGGCTGCCATAACCGGATGATTTGATATGCACCCAGTTGAGGCACTTACAGACTGATTAAGCCATAGCATTATATAAATGGTTTGCATCTGTGCTATCTGCATATAAATCTGACATGCTGTGGCAGTATGTTCCTGATTAGCATGCTTTGGCCAGGCTCTAATTATGCAGGAGAATAAGATGCCTTTCCAAAAAGCAGCATGGCAGGGGTGGAGGCTGTGCCATCTTTCCTAGGTTGTAGTTCCACAGAAGCACAGCCAAAACAGGAAGGAAGGAAAGCTCCCTGCTCTCACAAGCTCTGGTAGACGAGCACTCCCTGTACTGTGTCCCAGCCAGGAAGACATAAATGTAGCTTAAAGGTATGTTGGCAGGGGCCTGACTTGAACCTTGGTCTTTCATGGCTGCAAGCTTTCTCAGTGTGAGGCATGTAGCCACCAGAAACCAAGGTTGCCCACCTCACAGGGCTTCAGTGGCTCAGTTAGTATAACTGATCTGAACCATGCAGATGTTAGAATGGAGGCATGAAACTTCATAAATTTATGGCAGTGAAACAGAATCAGAAATTTTTCTTTCTTCGCACCAGAATTCCCCAACCTCAGTACAAGGTTGGTTAAAAAAAAGTCCCTGAGCAATGAGTCATACCGAAGGCTGAACCCAGACTGCCACCAACTGTAGCAATACCATAATTCTTTTTCTTAACTAGAACACTGCACATCAAACAGGAAGATTAGTTCTGTTCTGCAGCAGGTTTTCCCAAGGAGTGTGTTTGCATCTGCATTGCAGTCATCAGTGCACCATAGAGCAACCTGACCAACCTTAAAGTAGCTGGACTAGGGACGGAAAGAGATTCAGCTCTGCTGACCCATCCTAACACACACAGCTATTCACTGCCTCCTGCTTCTGGACTCATGGTCAAACTAGGACTGCACAGGAAAATCATACCAAGCAGGTTTTATTAGCACTGTTTCAGCTTTCACTTTCACTGCTCCTTCTCAGAAGTCCACACCAAGTCTTACACTGATAAGAAAAATGACCATCCCTAGAGGTATTTAAGAGATGTGTAGATGTGGCGCTTAGGGACATGGTTTAGGGATGGACTTGGCAGTGCTGGATTAATGCTTGGATTTGATCTTAAAGGTCTTTTGCAACCAAAACAATTCTATGATTCTATGACTGCCACTGCCTTATAGCTTCTTGTTGAAATACTGTTCTGGTATCTTTATGCTCTACACTTTGCACATTTGCAATGACAAGCCTCTTTCTCCCAAACGACAAGGCTGTATCATGAGCACACATCTCTTCTCAGATTTAGGTGGGGGGAAAAAAAAAGGAAAAATGAAAGCAACAGAAATTACTTTGAAAACCAAAAGTACTGTTTTATGGAAACCCAGCATCAGAAAAGCAAGTGGAAACTGAAACAGAAACTTGCCCAGGGAATGACTTTGCACATTGTGAAAAGCAGATTACAAAGGGGAAGCTCCTTTTCAGGAAGCAAAAACTTTGCAAAACAATTGCTTTTGTTATTTAAATAGTAAAATCCAACCAAACAGAAAAAAAATGTTACTTTAAAATGACAAGAATAGAACAGGAACATAGAAATGGCCAGAAGGATGATCTCACTTCAGTCCCCTGCCAATCGAAAGTGACCACACAAGAGAGGGGTCTGTTCAGAAATTACACAGACTATTTTTCTTGTGCACGCCCACTCCATCTGCTCACCCACGCTGCAAGCTGTAGAGCAGTTCCTGCTGCTCTGCAAGCAACCCAAACACCTGCAAGAAGACAGAAACGAGATCACTATTATAGCATGGCACCAGAAGAATGCATGAGAGGTTCGAGACAGCTTTGGTATACAGGATTGCTGGAATATGAAATAAATTCTTTTTTAATTTATCCTGTATGCTGCCAGTTCTTGTAAAGACAGAGCTGAGAAATGAAGTGCTGAGTACAGAGTCTGCAATGTTTCTGCACAGATAGCACGACAAGCATTATTAAAGTGTGAGAGTGCCGCAGGCTTGTTTCCTGCACTGAGAAGAGGGAAGGAAAGCAATAGAAACACATTTGTGAGAAGAATAAAACTATATTGGGAAAAGCCTTGGAGCTGAACTGTCATCTTGTTTTGAGGGAAGATAAAACCTCAAAACTCACATTGTTGTCTTACTGTTTGTCAATACTTTGATTTTGGACTTGAAAGGGAAGTCTCATTTCTGCTATTCCACTGCAAGAGGAAAAATGCCCACCATGTGTATCTAGCCTCTATTATGGAGCTGTGGTTAAGAGTTATGTGGGATGTGGGAACAATCACAAAGCTTAATGTACAGTCAGAGTTTTCTGGATAGCTTTTCAGTGGTTTTATTTCAAATTCCTTTCAAAATTGAAAGCGAGGCTTTCAAGCCAGACAGGGAGCTAGAGGGCCCATTTCCATAGCTTTAAACAGAGGTCTCTCACTCCCCCAATAAACCAGCAACGTTTATTGTGACAAAGTGCTATTTTTCATAGCAGGCAACCTAGCAGAGAATCAGCAAAAAATGCCTGTGGTTGCAGGGGTGCTGAAAAGAGGTCCTGAACAAATACAGAAGAGGAGTTAGTGATGGAAAGCAATGGTAGGGGAGTGATAAAGGTGCAGCCCTTGGGGGCACAGCACTCAGCCTCCTGGGCCCAGGGACACACAGCACATAGTGGTCACTGACCCTGCCTCGCATACTGGCTCTCCACCTGCATGGGTATTATTGGGCTATGAACAATAAAGACTGAGGCAGAAGTATCCAGTTTCTGTTCCTGCCTGTGCATCCAGCAGTCACTAACGGTTGATACACTTTCTGGCTTTAACATCTAAAGATTTGCAGTTTCTTTTCTTGTATTTTCCTGGTTCTTCCTTCATACCATATGAAAATCCCTCTCCAGACATACCTCTGGGATAGCTGACACCACAGAGAATGTTTTCTAACACCCCCAAATTACTCTGATGCACTGTCATCCCTCTGGTGAGGCAGCCCCTGGCCCTGCTGGGGCTGGTTGTGTCCTGGCACCTCCGTTCTTCTTGGGGGAGGACCACAGCTGTCACTGCAGCTCGTGGGTAAGGACAGCTGTGATCTGTGCTGCTCTCAAAAGGTCTTGAGGTTCAATGTTTGTCTCTAAGGCTCTAGGACTTCTTCCTGTCCTCTGGGGGGCAGAGGGACAACTAAATTTATACCAGACAGCATCCCCTCAGTTATCCAAGAATGCATAGTGGCCACTAAATAATTCAATATTTTTGAGCCTCTCAATCAAATCTCTTCAGCTTTAAATTCCTTTAAAGTTCTTTAAACTTCAGACAACCGCCGCCGAAGGTGGCAGTGGTTGTTTACTGGGGAGAAAGAAGGGGGGTGACAGGTAGAGCTCGCCTCGCTACCCACAAGCGGCACTCGCGAAGCGCAGCAGATAGGCGCTTTCCCTGCCCTGATCAGCAGGTGGCAGCCTGAGGCTGCGCAGTCCCACGCGTGTCCCCGCCTCCCGGTCCCCCCGCACACCCCCGGGATGGCTCGGCAAGGACCGACATCCTGCAGGAGCTCCCCCGGCTCCTTCCCAGGCTCTCCCGCTGGCTCGCTCCCTGGGGGATGAATTATTCCCACGGGGAAAGGATGTTTTACAAATGAGCTCGCACACGAAGCAAGCAGCGGACTGGCTACGGACAAGGGCACAAAGCTCTTGCCCTGCTAGAGCTGAGCCTGCCACCGGGCTGAACCAGTTCCAACTTCAATTTTACGTGCGATCTCTCAAGCCACGTTCCGCCAGACTTAAAATGATACCTGCAGTGTCATAAAATTGTTGTGCGACAGCTTTTATGATGCTCCTCAGATTTGGGAAGAGCACAGCCTGACTCCAACTAGCCCTAGGATTAAGTGGCTCAAGAAAATCCCACACTGCAATGCCAAACTCAGCTGCAGCACAGCCGATGACTTGGCATCGCCAGTGTTAAGTTTAATACCACATGGAAAAAACTATGTCATAACAAAACATTTGGGCCGCAAACTGAACACTCTGAAATCCGGAATTGGCACCGTTATTGAAGTACGTGCAACACTACCTGTGCCAACATGAATATGCATTGCAGTAAAGTCCTAATAAATGTTCACACAAAATAAGACATTTGAGAGTTTGATGTTCGCTCGATCGTTACTTATGCAACTGCCAAGATACCAATCAAAGGTAGGTGTTACCAGTGGCTGGGAAAGAGACAGGATGGCAGCTCTGATGTTTGGCCCTCCAAAGGGAAGCCTTTGGGTTACCATAATCAATGCAAAAACAACTGGTGAAGATGGGGGAGGAGAAGGGGTGGGTGGTGACAGCCTAGAGGCTTTCTGGAGTAACTGGCTTATGAATAATACCCTTAATTGCTACAACATGTTATTGTAAATGGTTTTGTCTTCTTTCTCTTCCAGACTTGTAAGTTAGCCTATCATTTTAAATAACTATACATTAAATGCAGTTTTGACTTCTGTTCTAGCTATACAAATGTTGGGAATAACCACCTCAGGAAGCTTGCTGCCAAGAGTTCTTTTAGTCTTACAAAAATCCATGGCTGTTGCTTCCATCAGAAAAATTAGAATGATCATGAGTGCTAGAAAATACACAATCCTGTACCTGGAGACATCAGAGCTTGCAAAGTACTCCATGTATTATGCTCTATTCACGTACCTTTAGCAAACAGCATTCAAGCAGCTAGCTCTGCCAGGTACACAGCTCCTCTATTGAGATGTCTTTTCAGAAAAAGGGACTTACTGTAGGACCTTTATTCAGATCTCTCTACAGCACTCAGTAGCCTTTCCCTGACATCAGGCATGCTGGTGTGAGGAACTTCCAAACAGCACCCCATAAGGAAAGTAATGAGCAATGTTACTCAATGCAATTTAAATAATAATAGGTTGTATGGGCAGGTACTCTTAGGCACCCTTTAGGGAGCTTGGGCTAGGTGATATCTTGACCAGTTACACTAACTGGTGCTTCCAAGGACTCCTGAGCTGTGGCCCCACTGCGAGGTACCCAGGGCTCAATGCCTATGGACTGCAGAACAGAGTTAACATTTATCTGCATCCCAAGAGAATGTACGCTGCAGGGGAGAGCCAAGGAGATGCATAGAAAAATTGTTGGGTTGTTTCTCCTCTCATTATTACTTGTCTTTAGAACCGTAAGACTCTATTAACCTGCTGTTAGTACAACTTTAGGCTCTCGTTCTATTTGTAAATGAAACCAGATGAGTAACTTAATGAGCTGGAATTTTGAGGGCCGGACACAAGATAAAAGCTCTGCTCTATGTAAAGGCTGAAGTTTAACAGTTTTTTCAGACTCCAGTTTCCTCCCTTCTCCCCACCCTCATCACCCACCCCCCACCAAAGACATTTCTACATATAATCACAATAAGAATGCAAAGATCCCCCAGGAATTGCAGTTTTCTACAGCCCCTAACTCACATAAGCCCAAAGCAGCTACCAACAGAACATGCAAAAACATTTCTCAGAAAGAAATACAGTGTTACGACTTTATTCTCTCAGCTGTGGGCCTATTTCAAAGGAACATACTTACGTATTTGTGTTTTACTTAAATAGAGGAAATGGTTCTTCCAAATGCGACTGAAAATATTGTTGGTCAAATTAAATCAATACATCATGTCTGGAAAGCAACCAGGTCCAGAACATTTGAGCAGAGAAAAGAAAGCCTTAGAAGCTGTAAGTAGTTCAAAATATGACTTCAAGTGAAATCTTGCTCAGCTTGGATTCAAGTTAGTAATTGGGATCAAAGGGGCAAACTATTATCAGTAGAAACCAAGAATAATTTTTCTTTTCTAGGCAGAGTTCCACCTGAGGATCTCATCACTCATCGGTGTATACTGTTGACTTACCCTTAACAACTCTGGCAGATTTACAGACAACCTTAGTATAGATAAGTTTATAGGGGAGTCTATGACAGAGCCAAAAATCTAAAAATACTAGAACTGCCTTCTTTGAGCTAAAGGCATGACTTAAAATAGGATGATGCCTATCTCTTTGGTCTCTTGCCACACTATCAAGCACAGAAATGCAAGCCAGATGTTCTTCCTCCTTCTTCCATTCTAACCCCATACCAACTGGTGCAGTAGATATTAACATTCACGTGAGATGTGGCAGGATCTGGATGGAATCCCCTTTTGTGGTCTGGAGCAGAAAAGTGCACAGTCTCACACCTCCCAAAAGCACGAGTCTGGGCTATTTGAGGACATCTTATTCCTAATCACTCTTGTTGAAGCAGTTCCACTATGTCTAATTAAATAATCACTGCTGTTTAAGATTAAAATTGATTCTCTCAGTTCCAAGGGATGCCTAAACTATTAGATTATTCACATGAGTTATCTAGAGGACTGCTTACCACAGGAAAAGTAACCAAGGAATTGTCCAGTTTGTGAATGCAGCTAAGGCAAGGGGCTCAAGCAGATCAGCACCAAGATCTTCCTAGGACTCTGGCATCTACTGAGATATTAGGTACCTAAATTCTTCTGTGGCACTACTTTCAGTTAGATTGCAGGAGGTAGCAAGAGCAAATAACATGCTGCAAAGGCAGTGATAGCACACTACACAGTCCTTTGGGATTGCTTTGGGTTTTGTTCTTTTTTTCCTAATAAGGTATCTGGGATTTTCTTCCTTGAGTACAGTACTGTTTATGATATCAAACAGGAAATTAAGTCTTATAGCTAAGGTGAAACCCAAGAGTTTTTCCTGTTGAACAATGGACTCCAGAGAGTTCCTATTTAAACAGAAAGGGTTGGAAATTCCAGACACCTTAAAATAGATGCACAGTCTTACTGTTTTAAAAGCTACTGGTTACTCTCTGAGACCTGTAAGACTAGGAAGGACTTTGAAAGGTCATTTGCTGTAGTCCTTTGCCCTGAGACTGGATTAACTTAAAATGTTTTTGCACTATCTCTAGAGATGGAGACTCCAAAACTCTCTAGGTAATTCACATGGATGTTTCACAACTTCTACTCTTAAAAAGTTTTTGTAGTGTCAAAATGAATCCTTGGTGTATATTCAATCTGCTACATTTGCCATACCCACTATGACACTGAGAAGAGGTTGTTCCCTTCCTTTTTACAACAGCCTTTTACATACTTGAACATCATTATCATGCTTCACACCTCATCTTTTTTGCTCCTGCTACTAAACAGCACCAATTTGTGCAGCCTTTCATTGAAAGGTACATCTCCTTCTGCACAATGACAAGCACACAAAAGTGAAATTTTTTTCTGCTTTTCTGCATGATCACATTAGCATGATTAAGCATGCTGCTTCACTTACCCTTGTATTTCCCTTTGGTTATCTATCTTTGAAACTTGCTAATTAGGCCAAAGGAAGAATATATGTTCACATGCATACATTTCTGTGTACATTGCAATCCAGAGTTAAACAAGTAGGAACTGCTGACTCTCCCTCACATAGCAGTATGTGTACTTAGGGGTATACAATGTCTAGTCTGGGATTCTTTTTGAAAATGTTATGCTCAAAACAATTCAGTCCAATTCTGCTAAGTCTCCTGTATCAGTTACCACCTCAGCAAAGGAAGCAGAATTTACACAGTTAGTGCTTTAGTTCCACAAAGAGTTGGCAACAAATATAGTGACTGAAATTCATTTCCTTGGCCCCTAACAAGACACCTTTTGCAAGCGTAAAGGTATTTTACATGAGACAGAGTTTGCTGTCACAACCAGAACTTGGCCTATTCTGGCTGGTTTTCACATATCCTCTAAATGTTGCTCTGTGAAGAACCCCGTGGAGTTGAGATCTGTACAAAATTGTTGGGTATTGCAGTGGTTTGGATTTCATTTCCAGGGAAAACACTGCTTTCATCTAAATAATGCCTGTATTATCCTAGTTTAGATATATAATCCAAAAGATGTCTGTGCATGTGTTTCCTTTATTCTGCTGTCATGCTAAGGGTCTGCTGAGGAATTCTCTTTTTCCTGCCTCATCCTCATTGTAACAAGGCCACAGATATGCAGTTTATTTATTTAAATGGATACCCTTTTCTATTACTATGTCAGGTCCTAAACGGGTTTCTTAACTTTTATGGGATCATTAAATCCCTGGAAATGTTAGGACTTACGACAAAAATTACAAGATGTTATCATTTTGTGCAGAGCAGAGCCCTTTAACCCCTGCCCCTTACCAGGACAAGGACAGCAGCTTCGCTGCTTTACCCATTTGCACAGTACTTTGTTACAAGATACAACCAGACTATTACCAGAAAAATTAATGTAATTGTGACTTGTCTAAAATCAGTTATTTCCAGGAATCAGTCTTTAAGATTTAATTTCAACATAGCTCTTACGCTCTTTGTGAATGCAGCTCTATGTGAATCATTGTAATGATTTTCTGAATCATTATAATTAATCAGCTCCTCTGCTGTTGGGACATTGCAGGCAGTCAAAAAAGGTGCTGACTTGTTCTTTTAAGGCCATAACTCCTGGCATGCCCTACCTCAGCTGCCATCCTCATAGGTTAGCCAACACTCCATTATAAACTAGATAACATTAACTCTGCTGGCAACAGCACAGCTACAGCACTTAAAGACAATAATAGTATACTAGACAGAAAAAGAAATTAAATAGAAATACAGTTTCAGATCAGTAACATATGGTCAACACGCTAAGAAATAAACCCTTCCCTATTTTTTAGGCAGTGTTTTCAAAGCAGGTTTTAGGATGTGTACAGATGGGAACTCCAGTGTGAACACTGCTCAGTGCCAGAGGAAACTCTTTTTAAAATAAATTAGCACTAAAATAAAATCTTAATCTAAATTGGGTAATTGGACATTGATAATACTCAACACCTCAGACTAAGCAAGGTAAATAAGTACTTCTATCCCTTACTCAAAAGCATCATTATGTATATAATTTTATTCTAAATGGGTTATGAGAGCACGTGTGTCGCCACTGTGTGATCATCTAGATGAACAAAACAGAGGAGGTGGCAGCTACAGGGAAAAGGGCATCACATTCTCTCAGTCTCTTATATCCACGTGTGCTGCATGCCATCTCTTACTGCTGGGGTTTCTTTCACATCAGAGTTTGTCAACATTGTTGATGTATTGATCACATGACTAAGGACCTACAGATACAGGTAATTACACTTGCCCTGAGGACAACCAGCATCAGTTGTCAGATGACACTGGTAAACCGGTGTATTACCAGTATAGCTCAGGATTCCAAACAACTTTTGGAGCTCAAACCTAGACAGGGATCTAATCTGCCATTTGGATCCATGTAATTTGAGATGCTATGTGATTTACCAGCTTGGAGGTAAGCTCTGTGACCCAAACTGGGCATTGGCTCCTTCAGTACCTTTTCCTACACCAGCAGTCAAGTCTTGCTGTATTCTGATGAAGTGAGGAGGAAAAGGAAAAGAAATATGGAAAATGTTTAACAGAAAGCACATTTGAGTGCAAATAAAGAAAACAGCATGTGCCACAGCAACAGAAAAACATCTGGAAGAACACTGCTAGAGGGCTGCCAGTGGTCACATAGCTAAAACACTTCCAGGATCTGGCACATCAGTCACAATGTTTATCATAAGCCAAAACACAGCCCAAGTCAGCAAAACAGTCAGTCACTGAACATAACCATTATCTAAAAAGCAATTCTGAGGACTCACAAGTGTGTTGCTTTTTTAGATATGGTAATGTTTGACAGAAGTTCATCTTGGCTACCTCTCCACACACCCACTAACCCGCCAGAGCTCTACATTTGTAGCAGCTTTTAAGCATCCATGTTAAAATACGCACAACAGTCCTGTAGATGCACTGCGACTGCAGACATAACAATATGTCCTATTTTGTCCTTTACATGCAACACTTTACGTGACCACAGCAGTGCAGATGTCTGGAACATAAGCAACATGTGTCAAAATTCACTTTCTGCTTCTAGAAGTCCATTTTTCTTTTTCCATCTGCACATCTGTTACTTTCATTCATGCCATCTAACAAAAAGCTACAGGCACCTCCAGAATGAAAGCAATAAAGATGACAGTGCAATAAACACTTCCACTGGAACCACAACAACAACCTAATGCCTTCCTGCCTCCCCCTGGGATTAGCAGCACTGGTGACAGCCAGCCAGCCAGACAGCAGGTTTATCTCTAGAGTTCACAACTGCCGTGTCATAGAGCAGATACAGGATAGACTGCATGGAGACAGTCCTAATAATAAGGAAGAACTGTAAACACATAGTAGGGGTACAGCTGGAAATCACAGCTGATTGCATACAGAATGCAAGCAGGAACCTAAAGTCAAGCAAGGACCTTGCCAGAGGCCAGGCTGAGAAGGACACCAACACAGGAGAGGGGAGTCCCATCAGATTCCCAGAACAGGCCTTCATTTTCACAGGAGCACACACTGGTATCAGTTGCAGGTTGAAATTAGCTAAACAGAACCAAGACACTGTGCGGGCACCACACTACAATCTCATCACAGTCCAGCACCCCAGATTCACTGATGGACCTTTCTCATCTTTGTCTTAACATCCCAGCCAGACAACAGCAATTAGAGCTCCCATGGGGAAGTCTCCTG
This sequence comes from Zapornia atra, assembly GCA_013400835.1. Taxonomy (NCBI): domain Eukaryota; kingdom Metazoa; phylum Chordata; class Aves; order Gruiformes; family Rallidae; genus Zapornia; species Zapornia atra. The sequence goes on from VZTU01017694.1 coordinate 17,795, forward strand.
TATATCTACACTACTCCCTTCCCCAAGGTGGATATGAGGATTTCCTTGAGCATCCTGGTGTTTGGCTCCTGCCAGACAGGTGACAGCTTTCAGGATTTCAAGTGCACTGGATGAGTACCCAGAGCACTACTGTAACTGCACTGTAGCTGCAGATGCTATCAGTCAGGCTTACTCTGCAATAAGGTGGACTTTTCAGCATCCTAATCATGGCAGCCCCACAGGCACTCATTACATTTTCCCATGTCCCAAGGAGGCTCTGTGTGGAATGTCTAGAGGGTGAAGAGGGGTAGTTACCTTGCCATGAAGAGTTAGAGACAAGTGGGTCATCTGGATAGTGAAGCAGGTTCAGGGCCAGAGGCTGGCAGCTTTCAGATGTGGCAGAAAAATGCAGATAATGTTGAAGGCTCCATGTGCTGGTATCTGATCCATGGGTATATGGAGGCTGTATGAGAAGAAAATCATAGGTAAATAGATAAAGTGTTAAAAAAACCCTCAAACAAACCAACAACCAAACATGTAAATTAATGGAGGAAATTGAGGAATGCTACAGCAGCTCAAAACGTAACAGCTTAACAGCTCTTATAGCTGCCTGTATGTTTGATTGTCAGTTTTCTAACTTGGCCTGGCTGATGTCAGTACAATGTATTTCCCACACCATTGCTGTAAGTAATGCAGCTAAATGCAGATAACTTTGGGTATCTGGCTGTAGTAAAAAAGTGCTTCCTTGTTTGCAATGGCCTCTAAATCAAGCCTAAGATTATTAAAGGGAAGAGTCCCTTGGAAATTAATACATTGAATTTCCTTCACGCTTAGATGGCTGGCATAATAAATTTATTTCAATAGAATTACTTTTCATTTCTAGCAGTGTAAGTTAGAGTAGAATTGTAATAGGACTCAAACTAGATCTTCCAGACAGTTGGCATTATGCAGTGGTCATGGAAACTTTCAGTTCAATCCATACGTGGAAAGAATATAAATAGAGAACTGAAGAAGATTCTAGTTTTGAGAAGTGTAAGAGAATGCCCAAACCAAGAGCTACAGTGAATTGCATCATAGCAAATCACAGGAAGAGAAGTTCCTATTACCCAGGATAGGAGGAAGAAGGGAAAGGAAACAAAACACATACAAGTTTGATACTTAATGACATGTTTACTTGAAATAATTCTAGGACCTGAATTTAAATAGAAGGGTATATTTAAGTTTTGCTTTTATTAATTGGACAAATTTCAATATTCCGTTTTTCCATTAAGTTTTCTAAAAATGAACCAGCATGTGATGACTGTACTGTCTTCTAGAAAGCTAGACTGTTTGAACAGCTGCAGCCATACAACTTCAAGTGGAAGATAAAACTTTTGCATGGTAAACAACGTGACAGTGGCTCCACAGAAACAACAGCTGCAAAAATTTGGTTTTCCTCCTTCACCATTCAACAAAGGTGGCAAAATCATAGCACAACTGCATATATGGCTACACAGTCTTCTCCCTATCCTTCATTCTTAAACCTCAGGTTATCTCTTTTCTTGGGTTGTATTTAACTTTCTGTCATGGCCTCTAGCATCCCCAGCTTTGAAAACAGAAATACAACTTTTTTTGGTCAGTGTTACATAGGGGTCATCAATTCAGCTGTATGATAAAGTGCACAAAGCCCTATGCTGGCCTTGTGCCTTGTCCCAAAGGTGCAGCTGCCTCGCCCTCAGTTTCCTTGCTACTCCTCTCTCAGGGTTACTCAGTAAGTGACCTTGCACATCACTGCATAGCACAGCAGTGCCCAGCCCTTAGCCCCCTCTGGTAAGCCACGTTTGCAGATCTTTTGGCTGCACTGGGAACAGCGCAGCCTATTTCTGCAAGAACAGGGGGGGCTGCTGCTGTTGCAGAATACTGGATTTGTTGTGCAGACATGTAGATGGGGTGTACAACACACACACAGTCAACGTGATGCTCCTTGAAAGCACTGCAGCTACTGTTCTGGCATGGTGCAGCCATCCAGAGAAGCACGTGTGTGCTCAGGGAGAACACCAGCAAGACACACACTGCCACCGCCAGAATAATGAGTGCAAACTACTGCCAAACATCTTCTTCCTCAGGAGTAACCTGAGAGCACACAGGGACTCAGTCAAAGAACTTTTCTGGCAACAGAAACATCTTTAATCTTAATTCCCCAGCCCCTCCTATCTGATATGTGTCCATCTTCTACCTTGGAAACCACCATGTGCTCTTCAAGATGACAAACAAGGAGACAGTTCCCAGATTTGTTCACACAACCTGCTGAGATACACCTGGGGCAAACAGGAAGAAGAACGTTGGATACCTTGCTTGGTCTTGAGGGCAATTGCTTCTTGCCTGGCAGAAGTGCATCCTTGCCAAGGATCCTGTTTTGCACATTAACTTTTCACTGATCCTGCAAGACTGGCCCTGGAAGAAGAATAATTATATCTGATTTCCCTTGAGGTTCTTCATTCCCTCTGTCACAGATCTATTCTAGGACAGTAACTATCAGAAGGGAAAAGAAGTCCTGCCTTTCCAGGCACACTGCTTCCAGTGCTTGGTTCCTCTCATAGCATCTACCCTCACCAAGGGAGATCGCCTAGGTTTCAAGCACTTTTGTTAAGCATTTCTAGATGTTTGCTTTTCCACTGTGACAGACTAGCATTCCTCTCTGCTCAGGGAAATGCAGTGACATTCTGTGCCTGGCAAATGTACCATAGTATATGTCACCTATGCATGCAACTCCCAAAAAGCACCCCACAAAAAGAGCTTATTGCCAGGACTGCTGCCCAGAGGGATTTTGCTGCAGAAGAAACAATAGACTGTTGCCACATGTACATAACAATCTTGTTTCCTGCTTTCTCAGTAAAGTGGTCTTAAGAGGCCTGCACTGAGTGGGAACAACAAAACAAACACCAGTGAGATTAAATAAAAGACAGGATATGTCTTTGGAGCATCTGAAGACAGCATCAGCTGAATCAGGGACAGAGTGAGCATTCTGGAAAGAGAGATGGGGGAAAATGAATTGAATAAAGAACAAAAGAAGGCTGTGTCATGTTTCTGTGGCAGTAGCTAAGAGACATTCTGTAGAAATGGACACACCATTGCAAAAAGGAGGATCAGCTGTACTCCATGCCTGGAACAGTTTTTAAAGTATGTATGTAGCCTGCTCTCCTGTCCTGACAAAGAGCTCTGTGGTGCTGTGTCTTCTCATTTTGCCAACAAGAGTCAGAGTGTTCACCCATTAAGTGGCCATGCCAGACAAGTTTACCCTACCTGCATCATTATTTCATGACAGGGGACAATCTGAATCTCAGTGCAAGCTCCTCCACTGCTCATCTGACCCAGCAGCACATATTCCTTTTCCTTAAAAAGATGTAAGAAGATCTTCCCACTCTACCCCTTAAACCCCAAACATCCAGTGACTCTTACCAGAGCTAGTAAAATCTTTCCATCTTCCCACTCCACCAATTCTTACTTCCCATGCAGAGCAGGGTTTTATAATTGCTGCTGTATTCCACAGCACTGGTGGTATGAGCTCTTCCATCCCCCAAGACATTCCACTTGATGTGACTGAAAAGGAAAGAGAAATAAGACATCACATATGCAATCAGTGTGTGCTGCCTCTTTCTCTGAACTTGATATGGTGTAATGTCTGCAGTTTCCAGGAGTGTTTAAATGGAAGTGGTTTAGTTTTGTCTGACTTGTCATTTGCTTTTCTGTTTGTCTGTTTTCTCCACTCTAGATTCTCATCTGAAGCAAAACTTTTATTGCAGTGGTGTGCAGATCTTTTTCTGACCACTATAAACCCATTGACAGGCTGCATCCCTTTCCTCCTTAGTCTGACCTCAAATACACTGCAGCAGAAGATCACCTAAACATTACAGGAAGTTGTTTTTTGGGGTTGCTGTTGTTTGGGTTTGGTTGTTGTGGTTTTTTTTTTAAACTGACCTTGCACAGTGCCATTCAAAATCAGGGAACAGTTGCTTTATTTCCTCCCACCACACGCTAAGCAAGACTTCATTCATCTTCTTGCAGAGTGAGCCCGCTCCCTGCTCCTGGTGCCAGAGCCCCTGGCACGGCAAACCCTTCACAAGGCTGCTCACCATGTAGGCACCAGGCACTGCCCTAGCTCTGCTGCACCCACACAGCTCTGGTTCAGTGACTCAGCAAGGAGCTGCCACCAAATCTTTGCACCACAGGTGCCGTTTCCACCAAGTCCCTCTAGCTTTCCTTGCACTTCAGGCTGGAGTTCTCCTCCCACCAGAAGCTGGGGTACCCACACTTCCCTGAGGATCATGGTCAGCCTCTGCATGCCCCAAAACATGACCTAGAGTGTCTGTAGTTGCCAAGGTGGCTGTGAACCTACAGCTGTACATATAGAAGAACAAAACAACATAGATGTCACTGGAAAAAAATAAAAATCATACTAAGTGAAATCACTAAGATTTTCCCAGCAATTAGCAGCAGAAGTAAGCCCAAAACCAATTCAAAGTTTTCAAATTTCAGAAGAATCTAAATTCCCAGCTAGTTAGACAGGAGAAACTCTGCTGAACTGATACATGAGAACTTCCTGCTCATACTAGTTAAACTTGTGGTCTGGCACCTATATAAACCATCAGAATCCAAATGCAAATTCTAGTTCTCAGCACCACGATGGACAGATCAAACCCAGCGATCCCTACAAAAAACTGCAACAAGCAGCTTGGGCATTACACACTGTAGAGATGCTTTCCACCTCAGAGACTCTTAAGAATAATTTGTGGTGCTGTAATGATTTTTATTTGTTGATACAGTAATTAGTCTCCTGTGTTATTTTATTTCTCTCATATTAAACTCCTATATAGTGACAACAGTCCCGGGCTGGGGGGGTGGAACTAAATCAACCAGACAACAAAAACCGCAAACATAATCTTTGTTGCAAAGTTATTATCATCTGAAATTCTCTGTCTACTTACTGTAATAGGGAAGCTATTAGAACATTTGGTCAAAGGTCAGGAAGCAGCAGGGACTCCTTAGGAATTTTGCCATAGCAAATTAATAGATTCGAATGGAAGTGTGAATAGAAAATATGTTTTCTATCTCAAATAAAGTCACCAGATCAGGAAGTATCATCAGAAACAAAAGCATTCTACACTCTAAAATAAGCAGCCAGGCAAGTCTAATCTTGTCCACAATGAATTACATGGGAGCAATTCCAGCAGGTTCCCTGAAGTACCTACCCTGACTAATTATAAGCAAAATAAAACCTTCTTGGTAAAGAATTGTTGTTTTAGTAGAATGCCTTTAATTCTACTGATTTTCACAAAACATTGAAAAGCCTGTGGCAGAGAAATTTTCATCTCCCTTACCTTGCCAAAAGGCAAAAAAAAAACCCCCGGTTTTGAGGGTTGCCTCAGCACTGGCTCCCTGCAGCGTAGCCATAGGCTTGGGAGGCCTATTTGCACAGCAGAGAATACAGGGAATTACTCAGGTTTTATTCTGAACTATAAATCAGTCATCACTTACATAAACACGCAATTCTAGTGATTACACCCAAGTCTCCAACATCTCCTAGAAGAACATGAATGGGGATTGCACAGCTCACTGAGCCTGAAGTTTTCTATTGCATACCTGAGAGGCACAGCCCAGAACTTTACCTTTAGACCTTCCTGAAGCTATTGTGCAGCCAGGATCCTTTAAGATTCTGCAAATGCTAACACAGGTGACAAGGTACCTTTAGTTGGCAGGCTCCTTAATTTCTAATCTTTCATACTTCCCCCGCACCAAAGTTGTCTCAGCAAGTTGGTCGGGACATACCATTCAAATTATAAAAACAGCCATGAGTATTTTTCGTCAAAGATGCCTTTAATGTTGTCTAACCTAGCTGGCAATAACATCAATGATACTACATAAGGGTAATATAGCCTTTTTGGCTAGGCCATAAGGGCCATAAGGGTAATATGGCCTATTTGCCAACAGAAAATCAATGAAGCAATAGGTCTTGTTTTGACACCGTATAGTGAAACTTCTCAATTTCTATTCAACCTTTCTGAAGGGAATGCATCTGTGATCTTGGCAGGTGCTCTGTGTGGGTTGTTCCTGGTCCACGGAGACCTGCACGGCTCTGCTGTGCATATAAATGCACATTTATAAGACAGTGAGCTATAGATCATATGGCAGAGAAGCAAACATAGTAAGAAAAACTACTTCAAAAATGTGTTGTATAGGAAATAATTTCTACATGTCTCTGGCTTTTCAGTTACTGCTGTCAGAATACTTTTAGTCAGTACTTCATTTTTACTAACCTCACACAAGCACAGTAGGCAATGCAGGGGATTGGAACCAGTTATAAGGTGAAGCCAGCAAAGTCCCAATTCAGAGTTGTCCTTAGGGCTAGGATACAGTTATATAAAAGGATGAAGGCTGTCTTCTTCCACTCTACCCAAATTAAACCCAGCCAAATACCATCAATAGGCTCTTTAATCTCAAAAGAAAACATCAGGAGATAAGAGCAAACAGATGTTCACTATGACCGTGCTCATGTTGCTCAGAGATCGATCCTCTGGCTGCATTCCCAAGGCAAGAGCTCCTGATGGTGGAGAAATTCCGTGGACTGACCTTTAGCTTCTTGATTCCTGGAAGGAGATAGAGGGAAAAAGTTAGCAGACTTCTGACACATCTTTATAGCAACAGACATTTAAGGGTTCCTGCTCGCTTGCAGACAAAAGCTCCTCAGTACTTGGACATCTCCCCAGAAACAGAAAGGCAGAATACCCTGTGCCACTTGTATGGCCATGGAAGCTGCTTCTGCAGCACAAAGCTTTGACCTACCTAAGATATTCATGGCAAGGACTACTTAGCCATTGCTCACAAATCATAGAATACATTAGGTTGGAAGGGAACTTTAAAGGTCATCTAGTCCAATCCCTCTGCGGTAAGCAGGGACATCTTCACTAGATTAGGCTGCTCAGAGCCCCATCAAGCCTGACCTTGAATATCACCCAGGTTAGAGCCTCCACTACCTCTCTGGGCAACCAGCTCCTGTGATCCACCACCCTCATATTGAGGATTTTTTTTCCTAACATCCAGCCTAAATCTACCCTTTTCTAGTTTAAAAACATTACTCCTCATCCTATTGCTACATGCCGTTGTGAATGGTTCTTCCCCAGCTTTCCTATAGGAACCTTTCAGGCATTGAAAGGCTGCTAGAAGGTCCACCCAGAGCCTCCTTCAAATGCCACTGTCTGCTTCGGTGGAGACAGCTATCCAAAGCAGGTTTTGCACAGACTAGAGAATTCCCCAGCTTAACTTCCTCCACTCCACTCTACCTTCCTTTCCTCCCATCACAGGGCAGTAAAACTCACACTCAGCAGGAAGGCTTATGTGATCACACTGCCAACGTATGGAAGCTTGTCTGTCTTCAATGCCATTGCTTCTTTTCCCAATAGCTTTACACTCTGACTGATATTAAGCAAATCTGCCCATAGGATACCAGCCAAAGAGAAGACATTCCCCAGGCTGACAAAAAACAGATGAGGAGAAGGGAGATTTTATAATGAAGAAATGGCTACTGTGTGGATTCCACTTAGATTAGGCATTAGCAAATGCAGGCACAAGCCACAACTCTGCAGGACCGGCATGTCATTAACTCTGCTGCTTGTGCAACACTTGGACAGTCATGCCCACAGGAGCATTCAACCCTTTGGTTCTTTGTCTTGGGGAAAGCGGGTACGTCATGACTACAGGAAGTCAAAATCAGTTATTAACAGCATGCTGTTTTCACACCTGGGGAAGCTTACTGGTTTTAAGAGTGTTATGCCACTGTCCAATTTAATTGAAAGTGGTCAAAAGGTGAGTAAGAAAATGTTGGGAAAAGGGAGCGAATAGATAGCAGACAACTGTATTAGTCACTCACATAATTCTGTTTAGACAAAGACTGCAGAAATATAACAAATGTAATTGGTAAAAAGCAAAGCTAATTCTGGAAGTGTTTACTGATGAAGCAGCTTTTGTAAACACAGAACTTTCTCAGAACCTGGATGTAATGAAGACCATAAAATTTTCAGGGCAGTACAAGTTTCTTATATAAGCAGAAGACTGTTCAAGACTTCTCTGTTTTAAACATAATGGCATTAGGGAAGAGTCATACATTGTATGGGAAGTCTTGGATTATACTCCATAGAAAACTTCTTTTTGTTTGCCAGGATCCTGTCTTCCTCTACTTTTTCTGCTCTGCGATTCAGTAACTAATAAAACATATAATCAGCTCTTTTGTGCCTGCAAGGACGTCTATATGAATGAGAAAGGTTATTATTATAATAATTTAGTAAAAACAGAGGCACCATGTGGTTTTCCAGCATCACATCATTGTCATTCTGGCATCTGTGGGAAAATTCATATTATGGTTTTGCAACACAAGGCTTTAGTAGCAAGAGTGCCTTAAAGGAGCCCTGCTCAGGCCTGCCAGCCACTTACTTCAGGCACACTGACTCCCACTACCATTCCTGATCATATCAAGGAACAGATTTGGCTTTAAAATAAATAAACTAAAGATGATCCTTTTTCTCTTTTACCTGGAGTTATATTTCCAGAGCAGATCAACTTCTTGAGGTGGACCTCAGGATAGCTGGGCAAACACTTGGACCAGTGCTCCTGAAAGAGCAGCAGTGCACCTCAGGTGCCTGGAGTCTGGAGCAAGAATGTCTTTGCTGATATGGTATTCAGGACTTCCTGCTGTAAAACCACAGCCTGAGGCTCAACTATACACAAAAGCCAGCTGTAGCTCTAGTGCCATATCAGGCACATCATGGGTGAATCAAACAAACTGTCTATCCTCACTAGAAACATCCCAACATCTCCAAAATGCTTCCCTGATGTTCAGCTCTGCCACCAGGATTTATAGGAGCAGGTGCTGCCTTCATGACCAGGGGCTACCCTGCTTGTACTTCCATCTACCCATTCTTTCCTTCTGGTGCCTTCTACTCTTCTTTAAACACAGGTTTATACCCTCTGTTTTCCATTTCAGTGTTCACCCCATTTCTAGTCTTTTATACACACACCTCTACCTCAGATTTCTTATTTGACTGTGACTTTGAGTTACTCATCTCAATCCCTCTCCACTCCCTGTTTTTGCATTCAGCATGCCATGTGACATGGGCACCAAGCCAGAACCTCTCCCTCTGTACTACAGAGGCTCATCCTTCTGCTGGATCTCATCCCACACCACAAGCCCTGCATAGGAACCCAGTGGAGCTGACAGACCTGGCAACGCTGTGGCAGGGCATCTCTGGGTGGCTGGGGGTGGGTCTCAGCAAGATGTAGTGTCATGCAGCTGGCTCAGCATGTGTGTCAAAGGGGGCAGAGACCTGAGCCCAAGGTTGGGTTCAGACAGCACGGAACGCCAAGGATGGGTGTACACAAGGGAAGTCATCTGGGATCTTAACCACATCCTGAGTGGGACTATGGGTCCTGAAGAGTCCCCAAGGACTTCATGGGAGAATTTTAGGGCTTTCAGGGGTAGTCTGTGTACGTAGGAGGAGGGGGAAGGATTTGTGGTAGAGAGCTTGGAGGGAGGGAGAAGTCCCTTACAGAGAGTCAGAATAACCTCAGTTCCCTAGTAACTCCAGGAGATAACTGAAGGGGTAAGTAAAAAGCTGCTGCCTGGCTAGTAAAAAGTTTGTTCTTCCCACTTATTTATGTTTTTTCATTATTTTCTATCTTTACAGCTGGAAAGAGCTCAAGACTGATGCTGCTCCCCACTCCTGGCCTGCACTGGCCTAAGCCTCTTTGCCTCTGTGCCTGCTCAGCCTCTGAGCAGAGCCTCACCTCTGTGACCACTTCCAGTCTGACCTAGCAACTCCCTCTGGGCCCAGATTTCATTTTTGCCCCACCTCTGGAGCAGGTCCCAGAGCCATACCTCCCACTGTGCCTTCCCAGCAGTCTTTCTGCTGCACATACACCCCAGTGGCACACTACTGGCTTCCACCTCCAGTTGGACTGCCAACGCAACACAAGCACGGCCCCAGCAATAGCTTGCTAAACAGTAGTTCACAACAAAGGTGAAGTATGTACCAGGACAGCAGGCTTCCTTGTTAACTTTCTGGGGATGCATTTCCCTGTCCACATAGCCTGGACCCATCTGCTCATCTTGGCAAATCCTGACATGGGTGGGTGCTGTATTCTTTCCCCGTTGCATCTGACTCCCCTACTCCTTGGGTCCTGTTTTATCAGTCCATCCTGCTCACACAAGAGGTCCAGACCAAGGATCACAGTACCTCTAAAGCTACAATAAACCCATGCATGTTGAAGAAAAGCAGCATGCATTTTCCCCCAGACATACTCTGCACAGGACCAGCATTGCTCAGGATCATTCAGGAAGTGTCAACCACCAGGAGAGCTGCGCCACTTTGAGCAAATTAGCAGAATGAAGATCTGTTGAGAGAAAATGACAGGTTTTATTTTCTCATTTCAGGAGAAAGTCAAAGCTGGATGAACACCAGTGGCCAATCTAGAGCCACAGAGCCCAGACACAGAGAATTGACTGGACGCTGCCCTCTTAGATGGCAATGCGGGTGGAATCATTCTGTGGCTGTCATGACTCATAGCCACATGACAAGTGCTCTGAGGTCTTGCACACAAACATTTGAATAGGAGCAGCATGGGGCAAGACAATGTTGAAGGCTGTACTGAGATGTAGTGCAGTGATAATAATACCCCTGGAGCAGTCACCTCTCTGAGGCCTGTACTTATCTCTGCTCCATGGGTCAAATCCCTCTACTCTAACATAACAGGATACATGATCTGGTGAACCATCAGCAGGCGACAAAGACATACCTCAAGTCTGAGCATCAGCAAGACTCTCTCTGTGATTTAATCCAGCACTGTAGCTCTGCAATCTCTGTATTGCATACAGCCTAACACTAAATGAAGCCTATGGCCAGCAACATATTTCACTTTGCAGAGGCTAGCAGAAGCTTAGCCAAGCCAAGATCCATGCTGCAAGTGTTATAAAGGAATGCTGATTCCTTGGTAGTTCTTCGTAGGAGGCTGAAGGGGAAACATTACTTTCACAATTACAAGATGCAAATAATGACTAGCTCTGACATTGCTTAGAAAAGCTACTTCCTGATACAGAAACTGATCTGAGTACCAGGAGGCTGAACCACCAGGGAAACCTGCCCAAAAGTCCCCACAAGGGAACAGGCTGGACACCAGGAAATCTATGATATAGCACATCCCTAACTCATGTCAGCACAAAATCATACTGTCATATGATCTTTCAGCACAGGCTAGATAGAAGGATGGAACTTTGGGAAACCCAATCTAGTGAAGGGTGTCCCTGCTCATGGCAGGGGGTTAGAACACAATGACCTTTTGGGTTAGGTTCCTTCTAACCCAAATCATTCTGTGATCTTACTTACTTGACCAAAGGGGATCGGATGCAACTACAACCACACCTTAAACTGTCTCAAAATTCTTCAACTGTCATATCTGCTATGCAATACATAAGTGCTCCTTAGAGCACATCCTCACTGATTTCTGGACTTCCACATGGTATGCAGATCCTGCCACATCTTCTAGCTACCCTTTCTCAACTTTGGCAAGCCAATCAACCATTCAGTGAGTGCTCTGTTTATCCCTCCAGGAATTCAGTTGCAGATCAGATCTTGGGCATTTTATGCTGATTCAACCTGCATTAACAGGCAAGAATTCCAAAAGGGAAAGCCTGGGTTTGACAGGAATGCTGCCACAGGCATCAGAACAGTCACTGTTCTCCTGTAATGCTTCTGCCCTTCACACATACCTCTCAAAGCCTCACAAACAGGATGTTCCTGGTCAATGTCCTCTCTTGATCAAGTAAAAGGGCTTGTTCTTCTACCTGAGTCTGGTTTGGAAAGGTATTTGTATTTTTTCAATTCTCCGCTAAATTGGATGGATGACTAAACCCAAGGTATTTAATTAATTAATTGGTCAGTATATATCCTGATGATGTTATTGGAGCATTACCAAAGCATCTTCAGACATAGTCCAATTTTGTGTCGCAGAAAATGGTGACTTGCAGTAGTTAATCTTTTATCTTTTTATATAATTTTAGGGCAATTAGAGGATCTAGGTAGGGAGCAGAGAAAGTGAAAAAAATATTCCACCTATTATGCTTTACTTTGTATTCAAGTGCCAAGTCCATGGAGATATTTAAATAAACAACAAATTACTATTTAGCTACCAAACTTCTAAATTAATTTGGTGAAGGCTTAGGTGCCTAAGTTCCTCTGTGTGGCTCAGTTAAATTTTCTGAGAATTACCAACCTTATTTTTTAACCAAAAAAATAGAAGAATAAGGCAACAAAATTTGTATGACGGGGAGAACAAGAAAGAAAGGCAATGTGAGCAGAAAGAGGTTATAATTTAAAACTAACTGTTCTTACCAAAGCAAAGGAAGATGACATAGAATGTGACATGTGGATCTAAGAGAAATATTTGGATTGGTAACTCAAAAACTTAAAAATTCAGAACTTCTCAGTCTGGGCCGTGTGCGTGTGGCCAGTGGGAAGGGCTCGGCAACCTTGGCTGTTGAAGTGCACACCAGCACTGAGCTGCATGCTGGGGAGATTTCTGGGAGACCCCACACCACCAGTTATCCACAAGGCTAACACAGGCACACTGCTTACCCTTTGGGCTGGCTGGAGAGTGCATTAGAGAAAACAGGATGTTGTTGTGACAAGGCCATGTCCAGGCTCATCTGTTCCCTAAACAGACAGATGAAGAAAGCCTCACTGTTGGATAAACCTTAACCCCCAGGTCACCTTATACCAACAGAGATCAGGTCAGACTAAACGTAAAAAGGCAGCTAAAAGAGGATTTGTTAATCACATCCAAGTTTGAAAGAAATCTCTACATTTTATAGAAATTACTTAGGGAATCAGAAAATTCTTGTTCTCATATACAGATGATTTGGTTTTTAAATGTGATTAAAGTATATTGCCCATGACTGAGACCAGATACATCCAAGCAGTTCAGGATGACTGCTGGTTTGGGGTGGCTGGTACCCACAATCTTTAAAACATGCTGTACCACGCTCAGAGTCTATTTAATGGCCTGAACTCCACGCCATACTTTTCACAGACCCGTGGAAAACACACAGGCTCTCTCAGGATGCAAAGAGACACATTGCATAGACAGGACAGTTACAAAATTTAAAAGGCACATTTTCTTCCCACCAACCATGGCCTTAAATTCTCTTCATCTCACTCCTGTGACTTTTTTCCTGCCTGTCATCTGTTCTGATCTGACTCTTGACTCCTCAGCATTCAAATCAAGCATGGGGAACTGGCTTACAGTCCCTTTGGCCTTTGAGAGTCAGAAAGGACCAAGGATGCCTGACCGCAAGAGACTTTTAGAAAATTTGTTCTCCTATTTTAAGAAGCCTGTTCTGACCTGCTTGTATGTGGGCTAAATATGGGAGATTTTTTTTTCCCCTCCATTAGAAAAGCAACATCCTTGTTACAGATTTAAGAGTCACCCTCTGCTAGCATTTGAGGCCCTGGTCTGACGCACAAGGGCAAGGGCCCACCTGAAAGAAGATATCATCAAAATAGTTTCAGCATTGCAAAAATAGTTTCAGCATTGCAAACAAACTCATTCTCAATCCCTAATGTAAACTTATCTTTTTTGTTTGCTCTTACTGGACTTAATTCACTGAAGCCATTTTCAGCTTTATCCTCCTAATCTTAAGGAATGATTAACACTAAAGTATTCAGAGCAGATTTTGTGCAATGACTTTTATGAGGGAGTGGCTCAGGACTTTTACTTTTTCGGGTTTATTCCAAAAGCAAAACTGTCCATTTTGCAGTGTTGCATAGTTTGGCAAGAGATAATGTATCCTATGTAAAGCTGTGTGCAAACATTTTGGATGTTGTTTCTGACCACAGTCTTGATGTCCAAAGTTAAGAGTATATCCTGTATGTTTCCACAGATATGTGTATATTCTCTGTATATATTCTTGATGTACATTTGGTTTTGGTGTGTGATCTGCAGAGAAGAACTGTTGAAGTTTGGTCTCAGTGCAAGCTGTGAAAGCTTTGTGTCACACATGAACTATGACAGTAAATGTTCGACTGCACACTCCTTTTTGACATCAAAGTCCATAACCCCTGATAATTGTCTCGAAACCTGAAGACATTTCCAGCTTTCAGCAGAAACAGCTCACAGCATTTATGTAAGAGGAAGGTCAGACTGACTACACTTTACACTGCTGGGAACTTACAAATGTTTTTGAAAAAAACAGAAAAGGTCACTTTAAAAAAGCAGCTGAAAGATTCCCATTTCTTTACTACATTGTTAATAAAAGGAGGTTTCAGAAACAGTCACAAAATAGAACAGGGAGTTTCCCAAGATTTTTAAGACTTGTTGCCCATTATATGCCTGTTCATATTTAAAGACACATAATGCAACAAAAGGGAGACAGTTATATATCATTACTCAGCAGTGCATTTCTAGCAACTGAATAAGGGCTTATAAATCCAGAGAAACAGCACAAGAAACCCGCAAATCCATCCTGTAGAGCAAGTAGCTTAAATTCACAGGAGACCATTGTTTCAATCTTTCCATGTTATATGAAATCTGTTTGTATAGTTCACATCAGCATAACACAGCTGGCTTCTCCTCCAGCCCACTCAGGATTTCCTTATCTGAAATCAAACTAGTAACTTTCCTTGGTTTACTAGTAATTCTATTTCTATTTATATGTGTTTTCCTCTTACATAGGGAGAGAATGAGCAGTTTACCAGGAATTGAACTGAAGGTACCCAGAGGACAAAAGGAGGGAGTAAATGCGTGGATGCAGTAGGGAGTGGAAGTTCAAGTGCAGGTTAAGAGTGGAGGTTTACAGTGAGGGGCTAACAGGGCAGAAAGATGTTCCACACACCACAAAACAGATCTGTGCCACTCACTCCAACCAGCCACGAGCTTCTGGTTTTCCCCAGGGCTGTACAGAATTGAGCAAGAGGACAACCCTGTAAACATGTCTCTGTTAACGCTCCCTGGCTTAGGGCAGAATCATGAATCCATATGGATCCTAATGGATGTCTCCAAACTGCTCTTTCTCATGATGATGACTGAAAACCCTCCTGAGAATCATATTCCAGCCTTTCATGATCCTTACACATTTTGCTAATACATTTCATTTCCCTAATATCTAACCAAATCTTCCTCTAATGCAGTTGAAACTCACTACTTCTATATACAGCAGGTACATGTAAAAGAAAAGCTATCCCTTCTGTTTTTGAAGCAGCCCTTTCTGCATTTGAAGACCAGTATGTCTCCCCTTAGTCATCCTTTTTGATAAAGCAACTCCAGAGTGCTAATTTTTCCCCTATTTTCTCATGACTCATCCACAGTGCTCCAACTAGTCATAGTGCTGCAGCTAACGTTTTACTAATGTAAAGTGGAAAAACCTTGATCCATCCTGCAAGCTAAGCACTTTGCTTAAATACCCAGTATTTGTCATTTGCAGAGTAGAGGCACTGTTGATGTATTTTCAAGTTTTCACCCACTGAATCCTTTTTCTACCACTTAACCACTTGCTCCCTGCCAAAACCTGTGACAGACTGCTTGATTTGTTTTAAAAATCACATCCTATTTTTATCATACCATGTCTTCAATTTTTCAAGACATGAGGCATGCTCATGAAGCACCTGATTCTTCAATTTTATCTGTTCTATGGTAGGTTAATCTACATCATGTTTCCCGGATTTGCTGATCTGAACAGCATCAAAAGCCTCAGTAAAATAAAAAATGTGTAAAACCTGCTCCTTCCTCTATGCTCACAGGGCCAGTTACACAGAGCCTTAGAAGGGAAATAGACTGATCTGCTTAGAAATAGTTTCACAGTTTATTATGACTTGAATTTAAACTGAGCTGATAAGTCTTAGCCTTCAGTTCTTCTTTCCTACTTCTCACTGAGGCGGAGGAAATATAAAGAGGGTCTAAGCAGTGGATACAAGTGTTTAGTCAGCTCAGCTCAGAAAAGTTTTGCAGATGAAGTCTGTGAAGTCAGCAGCATACAAGGAGATACCAGGAAAAGAATTATATAATTTAACATAACACTATGATCAGTTTACTGCAGCAATACAGGATCTACTGGGAACTCAGACTTCATAGATAAGCAGTAAATAAATAATGTCCAACTCAGACTTCATAGATAAGCAGTAAATAAATAATGTCCAAAAGGAAATAGTAGAAAATGTCATTAAAAGTGTATGAAAATTGTTAGAACAATGTGAAAATATTTCTAAACTGTATTCTAGAAGTGATTTTAACAATGGCAGGACATCCTGTCATTTTCAGGGAAAGAGAAAAGTCCACTTAACCTGTTTGCATATTCCTGGCAAGAAAAAAAAAATAATTAAAAGAACAGTATTTCCAACCTCATTTTAAATTCAAATAGCCTGAGGATTCTGAGCGGGTAATTGGGTGGAGGGGTAGCAGGGAGAGAAAAATAGAGAAAAAAGAAAGGAGCAAGTGTCTTTTTTATTAAAGAAAATTGACTAATGGCTGTTCTGAACAGTAATTTTAATGAGCTGAATAGCATCTCTTTCAACTACCTATAAAAGTGTTTTGGTTGTTACAGTTAAGTATGCTGATGATAGGCTTTTTTTCCTCCAGACAACCCTCTGTAGCTTCCTACTATTATAGCAATGGAATATTTCCATTTTTATCCATTAGATCTCATTAAATCATTGAAGAAGTTAATCATTTAAAAGACCAGTTAACATATGGTTAGAACCACTGTAGTGAGAGAGGACTTCCAGAAGTCACCTTCTCCAACCCCCTCCTCAGGGCAGGGACATCTTCGAAGTCAGATCAAATTGCTCAGGGTCTTGTCCAGCAGAGTCCTGAAAATCTCTGTTTCATATTATTATTCCAGTAGTTACCCATCATGAAAGCCTTTGTGAGGAATGCTGTTGCAATTTGTCACATCACTTGGCTTTACCGTGCATGCCACATGTGGTACAGCCTTAGTCCTCTCACACTAAATGCAACCTAAGTCAATGACTGCCACTTCAGCACTGTTCACCATGCACTTTTGTATTTTTTCAAATAGGCATTCCTAAAAGTAGTGCTGCCAGCATATATGGCATGAACTGAAATGGTTAAGTAGCAACCATTTAATTTGAAGAGTTTCTCATCCTGTAATATCTTTGTGCTTACAGAATCACCTATAAAAACCTTCCAAACTATATTGGAACTACAGCTTCCACACACAGTAACGGTACTATTTAGTGAAGAAAGAAACCTTTTGGGGACTGATACAGAACAAGGGAGACAGGATTTGACATCATCGAGCTATTTGAAAAGCTGCATAATTTTTCATAAAGAGCAAGGAGAATCTGTCTGCCAAATAACAATGCTGCACAGAGCTATGCAAAATGCCCCTGGGGGCAAGGATAAGTTCTGGAGCACATACATCACTGGTGCAATGGAAAGTATGAATGCCTCTGAATGCTGACAAAGGCACACGTAGGAATGCAAAACAATTATATTTCACTTAATGAAAGTCCACAGGCCTACTTCAGTTTCAATCACCTGATGTAAGCTAGCAGAAACAAGTCTAACACTGGGCAGGTCTTCCGGTGACTTTCATGGCACTGCTGGAGGGAAATGTGGGTGGATAGCTATTCTCATTAGCAAAAATTCCATTCACCTAATCGGCTTCAAGAAATGGGAATCCCTTACAAATCAAGAGGAATGTTCCCACATTCCTTCCCATGTGTTAGGTTATGCAGGTTAGCATAAGGCTCAGAGCTATTTGATTTAATTTATTTAAATTGTCTCTTATCTGTTGATCCCTATGTAGGTGGGAGATATGTGAAGAAAACTTAAGAGTATTGATGTCCGTATTTCTTGAAGAAAATTATTAATTGAAGCACACTATAGCTAATCTTATTTCTGTTTTCAGCCAATTTGTTTTATCCACTACACATTCATAGCAAAAAAGAAACCCTTCAAATAAAACGAAATTTAAAAAAATAAATGTAGAAAGAAAATTGCAGAACTAATTTCAACATTCAAAAATCATTATTTCAGTTTCTTTGCAAAAGAATCATAGTCTTAATATATTTCATCAGTGTTTGATTCTGTTTAAAATATACATGTTTAAAATGTTTAAAAAGAAACACTCTGAAAATGAAACATGTGATCTACCACAAAGTAAATAATCTGATGAAAGTGTTTACTGGGAGAGTTAAAGCCTGCTTCAGCTAGTCCAGTCCCCACTTGCAACCATACTATTTTTTCCTTTTATACCCCCAAATCAGTATCTTCTTACCACTGAACATCCCTGCCATTACCGAAAGCAAAACTATATCTATGCCATGCAAAGAAGCTGGCTAATCCTGCTTCCAGCTATCCATGTCTGCTTTTTGTTCTCAGTGTTCCTGAGAGCCCAGTTAGATGAATGCGCACTGGAACCCTTGAAACGATTTATCTTCCTCTTTGCCAGTGGTCACTCACAGACAAAATATCCCCTCTTCCCACATCCATAGCATATGTTGCAATCATGTTACTCCTCAGTTTGTGTTTACAGACAGACTCTACAGCAGCTTCCAGCCTTATGGCTCACTCCATACCGTAGAGCATGGGGCAGAATATGGGGAGATTGCTTTCCATTTGGAAGGGATTACCATTTACTCAGTGGCAGAGTGGTACTGTGCTGGTGCTATGTTTTCATTGCCATCACATACCGAACAAGACCTTCCTGAAACAGCAACACTGGCATTTTCCGCAATATTAAAGTGTTATTTCAAGATGGACATTCCATGCACAAAATTATCTCATAATGAACCCAGATATTTTTTTGCCAGACACTGGTTCACAGCAAATGCTGCAGAGAGTCATACACAGATACAGGAACTACCAAAGCCTAACTAAAGGTGACAGTTATGCTCATGTTATATGACTCGTGGCTAGCTCTAGGTCAACTCACTTTTCCCAAAAAGATTTTGTATAGTTATGTCAAATGGTTTGTTGGGCCTCCATTTATCTTACCTACTACTAAGTGTTGTTATGTGACATACATCAAAGAAGAGAGTTCAGGATCATTCCTAAACGTTTTGTAGAAATCCCCCAGCATTGCCTGCCATACAGATACATGTTTTGCTACATGAATAAGAGGCTTGGTGCAAACTACCTAAAGGAGCAATATGGAAATGAAGCATGACTGTCAGGATCACCCAGGCTGCTCTGGGCCTGGACAGCTCAGGTAGGACAAAGACACAGGCAGAAAGTCTTTGACCATTTGGACCCACCACCCAATGGAAGGAAGGTGCCTGTGGGGACCATGTAAGGAATGGAGAAATACTGTTTCCCTTGGAAACTGCTCAGAAGAGAGGGGTAGAAAAGAAGTTGAAGCAGATTAAGGGAAAAAAAACCCAAAACCCACAGTACAGTATTAGTTTCTTTGATAAAATTTGCTAGGATTTTATGCATTTTAGCTCTAGAAGCCAAGAGAAGAAAGACCTACAGGCTTCATGCTAGACAAAATCTGAGAAGTGGCTTGAGCTCCTGGATGTAGGTGTCAGAAGCTTAGATAGTGAATATCGCTACAGAAATGCTAGGCTGCTAATACTGCATGTGAGGAAATCTCTCATTAATAATCTTATGAGAATAACCACTTATCCTGACTACAGAAAGATAACTTTCCTCTGTACATTCCAGTCCCTCAGCCCTCACCAAAAAGGAAACCTTTAATAGTTTAACAAAGGCATGAACACTGAAAGGGAGAACATAATGACTCATCAAATGTGTTGAGATCCGAAAGAGAAGGGCATCTCCCTAGAGGAAACATCTGGAGAGATCAAGGGCTTTTTACCTTCTTCAGTTCTGGAAAAAGTAATCTTTCAAGTCTAACTTCTTCCCGTAAGTAGACTAAAGGGGAAGACGAATTTTCCCAAGAAGTACTTGCTTAGTTATATTTGATGAAAAAAATAAATATACATATTATAATATGAGTGATAAAGAAGATTTGTCAGAGATAAACATGTGCCAGGGAAACTTCTTTATTTTTCTTAATTATCAAAATTATTTAATCTTAAAAACAAAGGGTATTAGGTTTTGTACAATGAAAACTGAAACCAAGTTAATGTAATTTTCAGAATCTCAAGAATTACTTGCCAAATTGCTCTTGCTCAGCTCAGACTTGGTAACATTTAGTGAGTGGTGGAAGAAACAGCTAGGAGCATAATTAATCTTTTGAGACTACAAATAAAACAAAGGCATACAATCTCTGACTTCATAGTGTTCACTTCTCAAATGAAATTTAATTTGGTATTGATTTACTGCTGTCCCAAAATGTTTTTTTATACTAGGTTGACCAACCTGCAAGTATTTTCTGTGACTATATCCCACTTACTTTGCTGTTTCTCACAAAAGAGTACTAACATTTTGGTTGTTCCTGCTGACACAAAGGACCATATATCCACTGCTGTCACAGTGGAACTAGTTGGCACATCAGGAGAGCATAAAAACTACCTTTCTGATCATACTAATGAGTACTACTATAGAGGAAGAAAACCTTTATCCTTACTCTCAACTTGCTCAGTGAATGGCACTATATACAGTGGAGAGATGTGCATTCAAATGAGTAGGAGAAAGTTTGAAAATGAAGCAACTGTCCTAATAACTTGGAAAATACAGGTTATTGAACTGTATGGTAAAAGAACAACACTTCTGAAAAAGTAGCTTTGAAATACACAGTTGGAGTTCAGATGCAGAGGTGGCTACAACCTCAAGTACTTGCTGTACTCTAGGGAAAGCTTCATCACAGAAATAGGAACTTATATGGTGTTTAGTAAGCTAAAAGTCACAACATAGGTCACTGTTTCATGTGGGATTTGCTCAAAAATATTATGTTCATTTGCAATTCATGCACTTCATGATTTAAATAAAGGCATCCAATTCAACAGTAAACATTGCCTTTATAGGAAAATGTAGTAAAGTTTAGATTTTCCTGTGTTTAGATAACAGTCTGTCCACTGAGACTTATTGTTGTTATTGGCTTGCCTGAAACCATTAATAGCATAAATCTTCCCCTGCTTAGAAATCCTGTATTAATCTTGAATACACTCATCACTCTTGAATGGCACAGTCAACCAAGGAGCAAGCCTAAAGAAAATGAGCTTCCCAAATAGGTCTGCAAGGACCACAAAAAAATAAATAGAAGATTTTGCATTGCCAAATTAAAATTAAACACCATTATAGGTGACTCTGTTAATCAGATAACATAATTGTTAATCAGATAACATAATAGACCAGCACTATACATTTTTGTCAAGAGGAAAACAAATAGAATAAAGGATGCTACTAAAAATCACCTGAGACTATAAGCTTAGTTGCAAAACTATAGGTCTTCTATATATCTTGCATGTCAGCAACCCTGGAATTTCCTTAAGAAACAGAATAAGGAAGTAAAATTCTGATAAAGCATGGGTTTGTGACCATGTCTCGAATGTCACCATAAAGACATCAGCTGTATCATCTGAAACTGTGACACTCTTAAATGGAATGCTACCAATGGCCAGAGCTTTTGATGTCACTAAATAGAACTATATGGGACAGGCTAAAAATTTAACAATAAGTGTTCACTGTCAGTACTCACTCTTTTAGCTTTCCTCAAGGCTAACTCTGGTCCATTCTGATGGCCACTGATGCAGTCCACAGAGTCCTTATGCCCATGAGGTAACCTTGTTTAAGGGTAGAAAAGTTTCTACAGGAAGCAAATACAGACGAATAATATTTTAACTGAGGTTAATCATATGAAAACAATGTCTTCAGGACAATAAAATAGTGATAGCAGTAGTAGTGACACATTCATAACTAGGAAATTCTTACAGCAAAACTAATGAACAGTTTACCATCTGGGTTGATTTTCTAATAATCTGTTCTCTAAACAGATGATTATTTTGAAGTAAATTGTTACTTCAGAAACAAGAGGTGGGGAAAGGCTGCTGCGCTCACTATACCTTGCCTTTCCTTTCAAATGAGCATATTAGCAAAGCACTGTTTACCTTCACTTTTCATAAAAACACACAGTTTGAATAGCTTTTTGAATAGTTCCCGAAGCAGAAATCTTCTATGGCAGTAGGGCATTCAGAACATGTGTTATAATTCTCTCAAAGAATAAAAATATTAAAAAGACGGGAACCAATCTGTATGACATAATGTCAAATGTACTCATAACATAAATCAATAGTACTGTCCTGTCTTTTATGCCCAGCCTAATATACCTCTAAATCAAGCTCATGTGAGTTACTTTAATATGTTCATGAAAAGTAGAAAGATCTACTGTGTCACTAAACTCATGCTTTTTCCCCCCAAAAGCAGAAGTAACTCTCATCTTCCAACCTACCCAATTTCCACTGTACATTTGGCAAAAGCCAAAATCCAAGGTGAGGTCCCAGTGCTGTCTGGTCCATTACTGTTCTGTCCAAAGGAGGAGAGAATCAGCCTGTCAGTCCTACCTGAAGGACAACAGACACCACATCCACCAAGAGGTCAAGGTAAAACTAGCACCAACTGCAGAAGTGCTTCTCCATTATCTTAGGGATAAGAGACAGTGGGAAACTTAATCTGTGCTTGGCTTGAACTAATGTGCTTGCTCCTACATGGGAATAGAGGAGAGCACTTAAACAATCAGATCGCTGTACTGGATGTTAATTGTAGTTTCCATTGCCCATGTTGGAAAGGGCTTAAAATACCCTGAACCATTGCCTGTTACTTCACACATTTCTCCCATTCAGCTTTCAGAATTGAAACATGAGGCCAATGGAGGTACCAACAGATGTACCAGAAAAAAAATAACTTCTTAAATGTTCCACAATGCAGCTCAGAAGCTGTGGCCTGACAGGTCTCCCTAATGCTTAAAAAAACCTCAACAAAAAAGTCCCAATGCTTGACTTACAGATTTCTTTTCCTGTGGAACAGTTGCTACATATTCTACAGACAGGTGAAGCTGAAAAACAAGCTCCCATAAAAGTCAATGAGTATTTTGCTATGTGACTCCAGCCAGAACAGAACGTTTACCAAAGAGCCTTTCATAAAGGCGTTCTCAACGTTGTTAAGTATTGTTTGTGTGGCATATCCAACAACTAAACTAAATTTCAGAAATATAAAGCAATACTTGAATTTGTTTTCTAGGGCTAGCTATGGTTCTTCTACCAGAACAGGCATCTAAATTCACTTATTTCACCCTTAGAAAGACCTTGGAGGCTGAGAGTTTGAATATTTTCTAAAGAAAGCCCCAAGTTCTCCTTGCAGGCAATTGAAATGTTTCCAGGATACACACACCCCTCACTGTTCATGGATTCCTTGGAAGCAGAGCTTTTCATAAAAATCTTTTGTTCAAGAAATACTGTCCTCCGTGAAGGAAGTGTTCACCTATTGCTAGTGGCACAAGTTTTGACACAGTAAATGAAATAATTTCCAAATCTTTCTGGAAAGCAAGTGAGATGCATAGTTAGATGGCCACTGAGCAAGGATATGCTCAGGCATGTTATGCAGACCTCTGCTGAAAGCAGGAACAGGTCAGGTTTCAAGCAGCATACAGTAAAGTTCATGTCCTTCTCTTCTAAAAAGTGCATATTTAGTCTCTAATTGAAGGAAGTTTGTCCCTCTTCAGTTTCTTACTAGCTTTCTAAACAGAGAATGACTTGGACACAGAGATTAAGATCTCAAAAGTGATAAAAGTACTTTACATATAACATGTATCAAGCAGCCCAGCTGAGACTTACAGATAACTGTGCGCTCATCATTTGGGTGAACGCAGCTCTGATGACATATTCTCAAAACACACCTGCTTCACCTTTTGTGGAGTTTCTTCCAGCTCTGCTGTCACTGCACTTGCCTGAACACACTTTTGTGGTAACTCTATCTCTGCTTAGGAAAGAGGCACATGTAATATAAAGACGCTGTGTAAAATAAGAGGATTAAAGTAACCGTACAGAAAGAGATTTACGTTCTGGGTTTCTCTGAATTACAGTTGGTTTTGATATGACCAGCAATACCTAAGAACAGTTTTATTAGAAACTTGTCAGTGGTCCAAATATGAAGCTGAGTAACCCATTTCCCCAAAGCTAAAGTTTCTTTCCTCTGCTTGTTTTCTTTGTCCTAGACAATAAAAGGTCATAATTTTTTACTTATGAATCGGACAGAAAAAAAAGATTCACATTTATGTCACTCAGTGCCCTTTTCCATAAGGAAGGGCTGGGACTTTAGTCGAACATTCAATCATTTTGATCCCTGACCACTTGAGATTTTTGGTTTCATTAGGGCCACTGAGTTCATTAGGCCACATCATCTGACCGCCTGTATATCACAATGCATGCATTCACTCAAATTGGTATTGACCAAGAATGTCAGTCCTCTAAGACAACCCTTAAAAGTGGGTGCAGAGAACAGGAGAAACCAAAGGTGGCCACTGCTGCTTGGAATGGTGGCACTAGGCAGCTGCAGGGGCTAGACAGGTTTGGGGGTGCAGGCAGCAGCAGGGAGATCTTGAGGCACAGGGGAGACTGCATGAAAGGCAAGAAAAGTAAGACAGAAAATACAGAAAAAGAACCAACCACATTGTCATCATCAAAGATTGTCTCTACTAATAATTCTTTATCTTATTCTCAGATTCCCCTTGCAATGTCCTTTCCCTCTCTCGGCGTCCTTTTTCTTTCACCCCAAACACCTCTTCCCCAGCACCCAAGCCTTCTTCCCCTTTGCCTCTTCTGCTGACCTTATTTTTGTTACTGACAGAGAAATAGATCTCAAAGCCTCCAGCTTTCTCTGCCTAGGAACATTGAAATTGCCCTACCCCACTAAAAAGATTTTGGCTGCTTCTGTCAACGAGGAGTTTCCCAGCATATAAAGACTTGATTAATGTGAGGTTTAAAAGTCATGTATCATTTATACCTATAGTTTCAGAACTGTTCTAAAAATACTAACAGAAGTTATTATTATGCTTCCGCAGCAGGAACATTCCTTAATTTCCCCACAATTACAGCTAAGTCTCCTGCAAGAGGGTATAATCAGCATAATAAAACTGTTCATTGAAGCATTGACTTGGTAGGACTAAAATTGCAGTTTTAAGCAAGACTTGTGCTTTCTGAAGATTTCAAGTAACAATTCTTTTAACAGGAACATGGCATGAACATAATTATTACATAGTCATATTTAGTCAGCTTTACATTGGAAATTAGCTTTTTCTGGTATGCAGAAAGAAGAGACATTGCAGCTCAGTCTATTTCCTGTTAAGGTCAACATGACTAAACCTGATTTCAAGCAAAAAATTTGCAAACCCTCCAACAGAAAGAAATCCATTGATAGGAGTAGGCTCCTCCCCAATCTGTGCAGAAATTAATTTGTGCTTTATTGTATGAACTGGAAAAAATGATTTTGGCAGATATGTTTGATTCCTGATTAATGTCTCATATATAATTAACTACTGGCCTTACTTTTCAAAGGAACAAATCACTATGGCAAGATTTGGAATTAGAACTAGATTCTACCATATTATATTATCTCTATCATATTATGTTATATCTAACTAGATTGGTTCTCATCTTTATTCAAATTATTCCTGAAAATGTTCAAAATTACTGAAAAATTCCTTGGAGCCCTATTTCAGAAATGCTGTTTGCCCAGTGTGGAAGTAAATAATCTATTACATGTTCCTCCTAGAATTTTGGCTACAAAGATCACAATGATAAATCTCATCATCAGCAATAACTTGCACAAATTAGGAAACTATGCTCATGATGAAGAAATTATGTCAGTTCTGATACGCTGACGACCTCTTCATTCCCTCCCACACAGGATTAGTCTGCCACCTGCATAATTTCTTTTATATGTGAAAAAAATACTCCTTCTACCCATATCCCATGCAGGAAGAAAGAGCTAGAACTTCAAATGTCCTTCTAGAAAAAACTCGCCATACTTTGAAAATCCACAGAAGTGACTTATGGACACCCAAGAAAACTCAGTCCAGCTGTATAATAACATAAGGCAACTCAATACTTGAGAGTTAACTGAGGTAGTACAGTTCACTTTCATGTATGAAGCGGATTGGTCTGATCTGCAGTCAAACATTAGTCGTAGTTCTCTCACATGTCATCTGGACCCTCCAGAAACTCTTGCAGATCTAAGGACATTGAAAGCTCAAATGAAAACAGAGTCACACTAGATGCACACAATTAAAAAGGACTGACCAACTATCATTCCAACCAAATCTACCACATTAACAGGTCCTCCACAACCCTACCCTTAGTCCTGGTGCAGCTATCTTCACAGGACCTGAATTATGGCAGAGACCACTGGCTCTCATTTCTATCTCTGCAGAAAATACAGTTTCTGACAGTATCATTTTACAGGTTCTGCTTGCTTCTAAACCAAAACCCCACCCTAAGCCTTGCTCAGCAGACCCTGAATTCAGCATAATCTTTACTGGCCTTAGAAGCTCTCTCTTGCTGCATTACCATAGCATTACAGCAGTCCCCATTCTTAGACTTTTTGTGCAGCTGACTGAGGTACCATATGGTGCTAAAGCTACCTTGATTTCTGAGACTGAAATCAGAGTTTGAGAAAGCAATGAGAGCCATTTGCTTTCAGACAGCCCAGTTTTCCTGTTCTCTTCCCAGGTGTTACAGGATCCAATAACAAACATCACTCTCCTAACCCTACTTCCGCAAATGTTGTCCCCAAACTCAGCTTTGTATATACACTGCAGATATTTCAAGTCCAATGAACAAGCATAAGGTGTTTGTTGCCAGGCACTTCGGATCCCCTGACTATATCAAGCAGTAAAAAATCCTCTCTGGCTGTGGATTTCTTCAGCTATCTCCCTAACCACAACACTAATTTACCCATCTTCATTACCAGAGATGAAGCACTTCGGTCATTACCAGACCTAAATAAAATACTCTCTGAAGCCGTCAGTCAGCAATTTGTTTCTGTAGTTTCTATCAGTAAACCTTCCTCACGATTTCCAGCTGCCTCAAGCACTAAGCCTAAAGCCAAGTCAGACTATCCCTAGGTCTAACATAGGTATCCTAGGTGGCCATTGAATGTAGCATAAACTGTTCTTTCCTACTGGTACAGTTCAAAGCCTATCTTTACAGGTAGTACAGGCTTCTTCCTCATGTGAGCCAGACAGACTTGTGGGGGGAAAGCTATACTGGTATCAATTGGGCAGGGTCTTCCAGGAGCACATATGTAATGGCAGCAGATCCAGCTTCCAGGAGTGCAATCTGAGACACTGATGGCACAGGAAAGGGGCTAGCTCATACGATGATGTCAGTGTTAACTTTAGACAAATGGTAAAAATAGTGTCCTGCTGTTCATGGAAAGATGAAGAAAGAAATACTATTCAGAGCTTATATGACAATAATTTCACTTCCTCATTAAGGTTCACATTGCTGATTATGTTTTCCCATTATATTTGCAGAGACAAGCTTTTGTACCAGACTTGAAAGTATGTGATTGAATGAAAGAACATGCTAAGAAACTTCCTGTCAAGTCATTAATGAAAAACTAAAAACAACCCACTTTTCACTTCTGACAGGCTTTTTTCTAAGGGAGTTGGTACTATTTTTTGTTTCTTTACCTGTCACAGCATCAACCATTTCATCCCTCCTGATGTTTTTCAGAAGTTAAGTTGTAAACCATCCTTTTGATGGTTTGTGCTCAGTACATTTAGCTGCTAGCAAATTGATTCTCATCATGCTAACAATTAAAATTATTTAAAATATTAAATATAAAGCAAATGTTAATCTATATTACTATAACTGCATAATACAATTACTATTATAACTATTATGTAACATACTATATTATACATTGAATATCAGCATAAATAATCTGGAAAGAATTATAAACACATTTAATCTAAAAATTAAATCTATTAAATCCATCTTATGCCTGCCTCATCTACAAATGTCAAAAAATGCCTTTTTTCTTATATTTCAGAATGGTAACACTTTGACTTATCTGTAGTCCCAGACTTAAAATTAAAGGCCCCAAATAGCATTTTTATGACAAATGAAACCAATAACCAATTTAACCAAAACCATTAATAGTTTCAACTAAAGAAGGCAATCACCAAGAATGATTTTTGGATGTTGAAAAAGCTACCAAAAATTAAGCAATAGTTCCGGGTTTTCATAATATTTTGATATCAGTTAACTGTTACTCTGAAACAATGTTAATTTCTAGGCTAGAAAGAAAAAAACATGTAATATCAACCCCACATTACATATCTGAATTTTGTACATGCTATGAAATTGAAAAAGCCATTGTGTCAGCTATTGTTATATTTTATTAAGCAATTCAGAAAGCCAGATTGTAGGTGTGTTACTTTCCAACAACATTGGCTGGTCTAGTGAAAGATAATGCAACTTCCTACAAACTCTGTTAACTTTTTTTTATAAAAGTTAAATTAATTTGTAGTCTGTCTGGCTTCCTTCCCTTCTTCCGTACTAAAAATAGTTGCTCATGCCTCAATCCATCACCTCCATCCTTCCTGAACCCAACAGTGAAAGCATCACCACTCGAATGTCTCTCTCCTCAAGAACATCCTTGACCTTTTTGCACGTAGCCTATATGCTATTTCAAAGTTAATTTCTTTCCCCTGCTTGAAATCCTCAGTCCTCTTTGCATCTTTCCTTTGCTGCAGTACATCAAACAGACTGCTGGTTTCCCCTTCAAGGTTTTTTCATAACATGATGCACTTATATTTGCCACCTCTCATAAAATATTAAGGTCAGTTTTCAACTTCCACTGGCAGTGATGCTTCTTGCCTAATCATGACTTCTGCCTTTGTGTCTATACCCACTTTGCACTAGAAACTTGGGGGAAGTCACCACTGATATTTGCAAAATTAACATTACTGTTCTATTTTAAGTACCTGCTTAAAAACCTTCTCTTGTAATACTTAGAGAATCTTGAAAACTATTTGACATACCATGACCACAGTCTGTCTTGGTAATAATTTTTACCCTGCTGTCTCTGTGCATAGGTCCTCCAGTCACTTGTGTTGGTTTATACTTAAGCTTCCAATTGTGAGGCAAGGATGCAATCACATGCAATCATAAGAGAGTTGTTCCTCCACAACTGTAAATTTCTCTAGGAGCTATTCTGTGAGAGTATGGTAAACCATACTTCACAATTCTTCAAATAAATTATTATTGATAAAAAAGCTGAAGGAACAATAGATTCATGTAGAACAGAAGTAATTTTAGTACTGGAATGGGCAATATTTTCCAAAACAAGAGTCACTTAGGAGCTTTATTTTAGTTGCAGAGTCCAATATCCTTCATTGTATACACATCTGAAATCTGATAGGAGAGCAAGAGGCATTTTCTCTTGAAAACAACCTTCGGTGAGTGGGGCTTGTTTGATTTGCATTCTTTTTTTAGCTGTGACCTTACTTGTGAGACATTGTGGTTTCATCAACTACATTATTGCTAATCTGGTCTGGAAAAATTTAAATATTTGGTCTGAAATGGTTATTTCTGGATTAATTTTAGTTTTTTCAAAACCCTAAAGATAAGAGAGATAATAAAGGTCTTAGTTCATACACTAAGGGGAAATTTTCTAAAACAATAATTTGAGGATAGGAAAAGTGTATGATAGACATACTTGTAAAAACTTTAGAATTAAGAAATGTTATGGTATGTCTTCAATACTAACACAATACTAAAGGAAGACAAATTAATTAAGTAGAAAAGACATACCTGATGAAAAAATAGATTTATAATTAATTAAGATTCTCTAGCAGCTAAATATCTCAGCAAATGGGAAATGAAGCTTGCTTTTTGCCCCCTGTATATTTTGGAAATGAATACTTAATTTGGGGAAGAAAAAGGATTACTAAACAGAATTATTTGTATTCTTGAAAGAAAAATGTGCACTTCTTTTTTTAATAAATGTGTTTCCAAAAGCTAGAATAATTTTATATCTATCAGATCAAAATATGAAAAACAGAATGGAAATGGGAAAAAGCAACTTCGGTTATATTTTTTACATGTTGTATATAACAAAGACTGAAAAACAGGGGAAGCCTCTGGAGTTGGTAAGACCTCTTTGCAGGTGGGAACTGGTACAGTGCACCAGTTGTATTTGCTTCTGCACTGGGGTGCCCTCCTACAAGATGTAAGGTTTTAAACCCTGGGAGATAGATTAGGGTTGCAGTCGTTAAGATCCATGAGCACTGTTTCCTGTGGGATTTCGTCCAAATTACCTCTGCTCAAGCTTCAATACTATTTCCCAAGAGTGTTCTTCTCAAACCTAATTATCGAGAGGTAACTAATTGGTGGATGAAAAGCTGGACATGACCAGGTAGTGTTTGCAACCCAGAAAGCCAACCATATCGTGGGCTGCATCAAAAACAGCATAACCAGCAGATCAAGGGAGGTGATTTTCACCCTCTACTCCCCTCTGGTGAGACCCCATCTGCAGTACTGCATCCAGCTCCTGGGTCCCTAGTACAAGACAGACATTGACCTGTTGGAGCAGGTCTAGAGTAGGCCACAAAGCTGATCAGAGAGCTGGAACACCTCTCCTGTGATGACAGACTGAGAGATATGGGCTTGTTCAGGCTGGAGAAGAGTAGGCTCTGGGGTGATCTTATCATGGCCTTCCAGTACCTAAAGGGCGCTTATAAGAAAAATGAGGACAAACTATTCAGTAGGGCCTGTAGTGATAAGACAAGGGGTAATGGTTTTAAACTCCAAGAAGGTTGATTCAGACTAGATTTAAGGAAGAAATTGTTTATAATGAGGTTGGTGAAACACTGGAACAGGTGGTAGGAGACCCATTTGTAGAAACATTCAAGGTCAGGCTGGACATGGCTCTGAGCAACCTGATCTAACTGAAGATGTCCCTGCTCATTGCAGGAGACATTGGACTCGATGACCTTTAAAGATCCCTTCCAGCCCAAACCATTCTATGGCTATATGGTGTTCCCTCTCAGATTTTCCTCAGGCTTTGCCCACTGCTTACACTAATGCAATACCCTGCACTCCTCTATCAGGGTTCGACTTCCTGAACACTTTCTCTGTTGGCCTGCTTGGGTCTGACTTCACCCCAGACATCTCCCTGTGCATGGGTAACTGAAGTGTACACCTTATTTTCATAGAAACAAAAACACAGGCATCTACAACCTACCCTATTTGCATGGATGAGAGGGTACAAGTAGTACCAGGAAATCATTTGATCTAACAAAGGGAAAATTTAGAATAAACTTGTTACCACTGGAGGTTTTGTTCCATCAAGAACTTTAGCTATGCATGTGCAGGTCACTTCATGTTTCCCTTTTCCTGCCAATTTGACCTATTTTCTAGTTGTGAATGCTGTAAAAAACTACAGAGTGAAGAACAACTCTTTTTACGAGATTCTTCTTTGACATGGGATTTTAATGTAATAAAAGTATATAAAATA
The DNA here is from genome assembly GCA_013400835.1 of Zapornia atra. Lineage (NCBI taxonomy): Eukaryota > Metazoa > Chordata > Aves > Gruiformes > Rallidae > Zapornia > Zapornia atra. The sequence goes on from VZTU01017694.1 coordinate 49,235, forward strand.
CATTCATCTAGATAAAAGACTATATACTGAGCTTTCTGACAGCAGTCAAATGCCTTTGTTAACTTCAAAGCTGCCCCTTGCAATGGTAAATCACCTTCCCTTGAAAGAAACAGTATTTGATACAGAAAGTGGGGTCTGGCACTTGAAATTTTTGGATCACCATGGGCCCCCCGTTCATGGCCTCTCCTCCTTCTCCACTGTTGCCATCAGCAAGGGGAAGAGTGGCTGGGAAGAGCCTGGGTCCTCCCCATCACAACCAATGCAGATGACCTGCAAGAAACCCAGGCCAGTGATACTGCAAGAGGAAGGGAGTGTAGCCTCGAAGAAGCAGCCATAGGGTGTAAATGGGACAAGGGAGTAATGGAAAACAGTTTTGAGTCTATTTGACTCACCTTATTACTGCCAGCAGCCTAAGGCCAGAAAGGCAGAAAAATAAACCAAGTACTGCTCACTTCTCTGAGGTATAGGCCTGTCTTCCATTTGTGGAATCTTTATTTTGAGACAAGTGGATGGCACTTGTATTGGACAATGCAAGACAAAAAGGAAACGTCACAGTATATATGACAGGATTAAATTATACACAATTTAAGATTAAAACTCAAGGCCATTGCAGGCCATTCATGCAAACCCATCTTCTGAAGAACTGCACTGATCTTGAGATCTTAAGTTCCCTGAGCTACCAGAAGCTCTCCAAGAGCTGTCTACATTACTGTGTACATAGGAGCTCAGGGATTTTTGGCTACTTGCCTGAGATTGGAAAGTTCACTGCCCCACATTAGTCACAGATGTCACCACAGCACTGACCTCATAGCAAAGGCAATTCCCCCACCCAACTTATTAACCTATTAACCAATAAACTCAGAACTATTAACACGAACAAAAATAACGCTAAAGTAAAGGAAAATGATTGAGCTAGATTCCAAAATGTACCTTCCACAATGCAGGACGAGGAAGCAGAGAGCATTAATGTTGTCAAGGCAGCCCATACACTATGCTTCCCAAGGTGCTCTGATGCCAAAGTACAAATAGAAACCAGGCTTATCACAGAGGGGCACCACGTTGTGAAATTCCACTCATGAAATAGCCATTTCTCACAGTTTCATATCACATACTCTATCTGCAAAGGTAGTCCAGAAGAATTTCTTGACACAGATTTACTACTGGGAAATTTTTGTTAAAAAAAAATACCTCCTACAGTTTGTGCACTGAAAACAGTAGCAGGAAATGTGACATAAAAGCAGCACGGTAAGTACACTAGTCAAGGTAAAACCAAAAGAGAAGAAATGGCTTAGATGTAGGTTTACGTACTGTACCTGCCAAAGTTCTGGGTTTCATGGGCTATGCTCATATTTTCCTTTAAAAGGTATTTTCTCCTTTCACTGTAAAAGAAGCTACACTGTCACTAAAGGAAACCAACCAGACAGAGTATTTTCTCTACAGTCAAGCTTATTCTAAAGTCAAACTGAAAAAAAATTTACATTGATAGTTTGCCTCTGTAATTTGTCCCACTCAGCTTATGATAAAAGCAGGTAATGCAAAGCTTTGGTGTTGCTTGTGGTTCCTGAGCTGATAAAGTTTAGAGTCTCTAATTGGTATTTTGCCAATCTCTATAGCAAATGGCTTCACTTACAAGCCAATTTGTGTGAATTGTTCAGGTATTAGAGTTAAACATGTTTAGACATATTTAGACATGTAATTTGGGGTTTTTTTAGAGTTTAATGTTAGCCTTTACCATTGTGAGCTGCTTTTCATATTTTAAATTTTTTAACTTGGTATTTCTGTGGATTGTTCTGCATGGAAACTGAATCCTCTCGAAAAACTGATCAAAATTCAACCTTTGTTACATGCTTTGCACTTAATGAGGCTATTTCTTCATCATTAAGAAAAAACCTACACACTCTGGCTCTAATTCTGATTAGTAAAAATATCCAACTGTGAAATCAGGTTCAGACTCAGGTTAAATGAAAATGGATCTCCCAACTATGGGGAGGACATCTGTCCCTCCCTACTTACCAGCCACCCAGAACTGGCAGGCAAGGGGTATTGCTTATGGGACAGCCTAAAGCATGCTCATATATCATTGCCCTGATGGGTTCTGATCTGCACCACAGGAAAGGAGGAAATACGCTGCCTTATTTAATTCCCTCATGTCATTGTCCTTCCTTGTATTGTGACTGGACTAACCCACATGTCACCCAGAGATGCAAGCCACCTCCTGTGGCTGCTGAATTCAGGGCCACAAGGAATTAATTTCTGGTCTGGCATCTGCGTGCCAGATGAGAGAGGAGGGAGAATGTTTCAACTCACCTGTGGGTAAGTTGTTGGCTTTATCCCAGCTTCTACTGCTAGCTCATGAATTAGTCCACCTACAAAGCCAGCACATACTTCAATTACCAGACTTTCTCACGGGGCACAGAATGGATTTTCCCATATGGGAGGATTTGCAAACTCCAGTGGAAACATCCCAGCAGTACAGGCCTCTAGTTACGTTTTCAGCTGCCAGAGCTCTAGAAGTTTCTAATGCATCTGGTGAACAAACAAACAAATGTGTAAATCCATTATAAAAGTGAAAAAACAAGACCTATTTCCATGATTTTGCTAAACCAAACCTTCTTAAAATAAACCACTTATGTTCTAAAGCACTGAAAAAAATGCTTAAAAAAACCCACAGAAATTGCCTCTAAACAAAAACCAGGGATAGATGTATTCTCCTCTGGTGTATGTACTGGACATGATGGGTATTCCAAAACATGAAGCACAGACAGTCTGCTTAATCAAGAGTCTCTCATCCAAGTTTCCTACAGGACAGTTTCCTGTAACAGCATGTTTATCTCTGAGAAACTATCATCTTCTCAGCTCTGTGTAGGATGATAACAAACCCTTGCTAAAGAGAAACTGAGTCCCACTAGGAAGAAAATGAGGGAGTTGTTCCATAATTCAGCACTGATTCATCAACCTTGACTGGTATCTGATAAACTACAAATAACCTAAGGTTTTAATGCTCTCATCACTTTCACTGCCATTATACTTGTTCAGATCAAGTGCAGGGAAACAAAACATGATAAAACTAATCCTTAAAACAACCAGCATCTTTAGACTTGCAAGTGGTACCTCAGTGCCACAAACACTGCACCTCCCTTTTCAGAATTTTGGGGGTATGTAAATGTACATTTAATTTTGGTTTTATCCATTACTGGGAACCTGATGCTCCAGTGTCGTTCAGAACTCTCTCTGGTTTAGGACTTCCACTGCTTTCTCTATACTCCGGTTTCATACTCCATAATCTCTGCTTATCTCTTCCCCCTGTTTTTCACTTTATCCCCAGTGAGAAAAATCTGAAACACTTGTAACAAAACTAGTTTGCTCAATTCACCTGTACTAAGTCCCTGTCATATTCATATGAGTCAGTATTTTAACCACAATCTCTTTTCAGCGTATTTGACCTTTTTCTATACCTTCCGCCGATTTCATGTTCCTTTTCCTTTATGTACAAGGCACGCCCTGATCCTATCCTCTACACGTCAGTATCTGGCCTTAGAATTTTACCAGAGAAGTTGGAAACATAACAGAAGTTTGTTGACAAGCTAAAATCTAATGTACATAAAACTGAAAAGGGAGTTAATGTATAATGGAAAAGGGAAATGAGTAAAAAGGCAAGCTCATAATAAAACCCTCTAAGAATGTGCCATGATAGAGTCCCTATGAACTGTAATACAGACCGTAGGCAAGACTGTTCAATAAAGAGCTATAAAAAACTCCTGTAAAATAAAAGCTACAATCCAGACACACTTAATTTTTAATCTAATTCAGTCCCTGATTTTTCTCCTGTGTGCTTTTCAAAGCTAACAACCACTTCCCCGACTGCGTTTACCCATGTAAACACTCCAACTCATCAGTCAGACATTATATGTGACAGAAAATCACACTACAAAAGTGCAGCTTCAGTAAAACTAACTAGAACAAGTACATAATTAATGGGCTTCTGCCTTTGACAACAAAGAGAATAAACCCTCACTAAGCAGCTCACCAAATGGCTGGTTTAGGCTCAAAAATAATGAAAGGGCTATTATGAAAGAAATAATGAAGTTCAGATGCCTGATGCAAAATGTTCCCAAAAAAGCAAATATACTATATTTGCATGCCCAGTAAAGATTTTAATTCCTCTTGTTCTCTTGCCTCCTCACATGAAGCTGTACCTTTTGTCTACCCAAAACTAAGGGAAGAGACTTGGAGACTGGCTTCTCTTCAAGTCTTCAAATTCGACCCACAGCGAAGTCACATCAGTTCTTTCTGTCTAAGACACTTCCTACTCCAGTCAGCCAGCCAAAAGTCCTATCCATGTTCTCATCAGGTCAAGTATTGCAATATTTCCTCACAAGTTACTGTCTCATCCTGCTCCTTTCCACCTAGGAAGCAAGTGTGAAGATCAACTCTCTCATATTTACTCCATCACATTTCTGGGCTCCATCAATACCACATGAAATTGATGCTCTTTTTCTCCCTTTTCAAGGCCTTTTCTGCCTGCCTATCTATCTATCAATACAGAAAGATAGCTCCAGTCAGCCAATTTGTCACCACTGTTTGTCTCCAGAAGCCACCTCCTCAAAAACTCACACTTGGAATGAGCTCCCATTAAAAAAAAAAAAAGAAGAAAAGCAAGAGCATTTTCCTCTCCTTTTCCAAGGTTGCACAACCCCTTTTGCCATGCTACACAGACAAGAGTGCTGACCAAAATTGCCTTCGTAACAACTGCTTTGATCTTCCTCTTACACCATGCTTTGTTTGCAGTGCATTGGAGGGAGTGTGAGAAGAGGAAGGGAGAATGTTGTAGGTACCATATGTTTACACAGTTCCCAGCACAATAGAGGTCTTAATACATATGCGCAGTTCCTAGACACTGTGATAATAAACAAGCAGTAATAGCATGCTGGGCAGAGACAGGCTTCTTGATCCAGGCTGCAAGCACCGGATCCCTCTCAGCACAGTGCAGACTTCACATGCAATTGCTAGCTGCTCTCCATCCAGCCCCATTCCCCAAATGAGTGCTCCCATCATCCACATTGCTCAGCCCTGCCTGGCTCTCACAGCCCAGCTCCCACCCCTTGCACGGGAGCAGCTAAAGCAGAGACAAATCTCCCTGGACAGCTGGTGACTTGAAGCAGAACCCTGCACTGACGCATCTTGGCCCCTTCCTGGATGAGTGGGCGTAAGGAGCTCTACTGCTTGCGGTTGAAAAAGCAAAAGCATGCTGGCAGTCTCACAAAGTGATTCACAGCTCCCCAGTAAGTGCTCCTGTTGGGATGGCTGCATTCCCTGACATACACATGCTCTGCTGACACACTGCAAACAAGTTGGGTCAGTAGTCCTGCAGCAGGCACTGGAAGTTGACCGACAGAGCTACTTCACCAAAAAGGAAGAAGAGTAGTGCCTGTGCGTCAAATTGCATCAAGAACTAGGAAAAGGGGGTCAGGAAGCTCTCAGGGAGCTTTGCCATCCAGATTTGTAACTCCATGTATATTGTCAAGATAAAAAAAACCAGTTCATCTAGTTGCTCACAGAAAGTGCTCCCTCTCTGCACTTGGGAGAGCATCCTGTTGAGGTTCATTCCTCCTCTTCCAACTGTCAAGGCTGAGCACTGGCAAGGGTGAGAAATACTGCAGGGAGGGCAGGAGAAAACTGGAGACATTTCAGAGTCCACCCATCTCCCCAAAGGAGCAGCAATGCCTGCACAGTCCATCACTAATCTGGCTGACACAGGCAGATCTGGAAGCAGCAGAAACCACATAACTCTGGAAGTTGTCAGGGACTACTATAAATCACCTAGCTTGGCCTCCTACTCGCAGCAGGACTAGTTTCAAATAGCGCCCATAGACCTCCAGGAATTATCACCTCTATGCTGACCTCAGATAGCTCATGGGTTTCAGAGCCTGTGCTGAAATCAGTTGTTTGCAGTAGTAGGTGGCTTAGAGCTGAATACACCATATGAATACCTGTAGTGCCATAATCAAAGGGACTGGGGATACCTCTACCATACATAACACATTTGTCCTCCACCCTGCTGCTTTCTCTGCATCTTCAGGCAGATGCAGTTCACTATCTGCTAAGAAGCCAAGCAGCCTCTTCATCTATGTGTGAGCATAAAAGGACAAAAAGCCAAGAGCTATTTGCACAATGAAGACGTTGTGCCCCAATCTTCATTATCTGCACTGCTTTTGAAAGAACTGGGGGTGGGGAGGATATCAAAAACCCTTGGTATGGGAAGCATTTCAGTTGACATTCAAGTACAAACAGCTTTGCTCCATTAGACTTTCTGCAACCAAAATTGATTACATCAGCCAGAATTTGAATACACTGTCCTAGATTTTCAGAGGCCCATGAAGATGATGATGGTTGTCTCAATCCACTCTCACAGGTATGTACCAATTCATTTAGGATTTACTGTTCTGCTTGTTGAAAAATAAAATAACATACATTGTAAAGATCAACATAATACAGACAGTGGGTTGACAGTTGAATTTTGGGTGAGAGCACAAATGATATGGCTAGGGGAGTGGGTGCAGTAGGATTTTTTTTTCACCCAGAAAAGTCTGGGAATTTCTATCTGTATATCAGCAGGAATGTTATAAAAAGATTGATCTGACAAAACCAGTTAATTTCTTGGTCCTGCTGCTATGTTTGTTATTAGCCAACCAATGATTGGACAGTGAGTAATCTCACAGATGTTATCAGTGATATTTTGTTTTCCATTTTCTAATCTTGCCTGAAAGGCAGAGCACGCTGGGAGCCTTATGGTAATCTGCCGCTTCCTTTGGGAAGTTACCTGGCAGACCTGGGCCTCATGCTAGGTACCATCAAAGATCTGCTGCTGTCTTACAGTAATTTATGTAACAATACATTAGTAAGGAGATTTAAAAGTATCAAAAGGCTTTCCCCAATAAATGTTAAGTCAGAATTTTAAGGTGCCAAGGAGCTTAATCTTCACTGGAGAGAGTAAATGCAAGCACGGTGCTGATTTTTTTTCCCTCCCAGTCTTTAGTATCACCTTTTAAGTTCTTAACATATGAGAGGAATGTTTCTAATCAACCTGAGATAATAGGGAACACATCTCCAAGTGAGAAAATGCTTCCATGAACACTCAAAAATTACTCACCATTGCAGTCTATAACTTTCCTTCTTTTGGGTGCCCATGTCATAGTGATTTATCTTTGGAAATTTAACAGAAAGCAACTTTGCCCAACTGTTATGAGCCTCCTCCCCAACCTCATTCATGATGCAGCAGCTCACAGTAAGCCATCTTGCTCCTCCCTCTGTAAATCACATCCTAGAGCCATGCTCTTACAACCCCTTTTCCTTCCGTGGTGTGCTCAGTTCCACAACCAGTTTGATTTCTTTTGGCTCCACTTCCCCGATGGCTCAGCTGGTTTCTCAATCAAAATAATCCATCAGGATATTTTCTCTCTCCACCCTAAAGAAAACAATAACATCTAAAGCTACTACGTCTCCCTTCACAGGAAGAGAAGCTTGCTTTTTATTTTTTTAAGTGGGTGGGAAGAAAATAAAAGGCAATGATGGCAGGTGGAACTGTCTTCCTTTAGTCTCGTATTCAACACACCTTTACAAATTGCAGAGCATTGTTAGGAATCTCAGCTCTGATGAAAGCGGTGTCCCAGGCTGCTAAACTCTATGTGACTTTTAAGTTCTTTGAAATATAGTAGCCTTCAGAGAAAGAATAGAGTTCAACAAGAGTTGTAGACCCCACTCATGCAAGCTTTAGTGACCTCTTCAGTAAAGAGCTAACAAGTAGTTTAAATTCTGAATTAGATGTGATGTTTTCATTGGGATCTAGTACCTATGGTTATGACTCCTGTCAAATTAGAAGACATGTAATTGGACCAAATTAAGCAAGCAGAAATGGAATTGCTTTGTACATAACAAAATACTTCTTAGATCTAAAACCCCACAGCTATTAGGCTAAAAAACCCTTGGGGTGTATGTAAAATAAACACGCAGGGATGAATCAGGTGCAAAATGATCAACTACTTTCAGGAGTGGCAGGACGAAGGTTTTTGCTCTCACCATTAGAAAACAAAAGCAGCATTTAGAGGCTTTGCTTCTAGATAATCCCAAACCCCAAAATAAATCTCAAGTAAAATGAGAGCCCATTATGTCATTATTTTCAGCATCTGGTTTATGTAAGTTCAGTGCACAAACTGTGCACAGGACTTTCAAAAGAGACCAGATTTTTCATTCCCTCATGACAAATTCAAATCACCAATCCAAATAAAGTATTAAAATATCCAGTAAACCATAATACACAGTCAGTAGTCCAACTAGGAAGAGCTTTTCATTAATGAGGTTATTACATAATATGTTGAAAATAGATGTTTGGTGTGCATTTCTGTTTGCTATATTATACCAAAAAGATAAACTGGAGTAAAGCAACATAACGAAGGAAAATGTACTGTCTTTTGATCTCAGAGTTGAAATATGAAAACATATCTTCTGGGGATGATGTCACATCAGATTTTCATGTAACAGGTAGGTGGGTTGTTTGCTTTTTTCCAGAAAAAAATTAAACTTATTTGCTGGAAAGATGCATATTTGGATTACTAAAACAGCTGGGAAATTTATAAATATTTGTATTTTTTTCCTGAGGCTAAAAATAAAGTCTTTTAAGCAACAGATCTAAATGATTGATTTCCATTTTTCAAAATTCAATGCTTTTAGTTTTGACTCGAAATTAAACTAATAATTCTGGATTAATATAAAGCTTAAAAATACCAAGAAATAGATAATGTAGCTTTCCTTCTAAAAATGGAAAGAAAAATACCCCACTTGGTTAGATTCCAAATGACTAGTTTTTTCCAAGTGAGGCAATTAAAGTCACAGAAAGCTCTGATTTTTCTGTGATGCATGCAGTGGTTTCTATCCAGCTCTGCACAGCTGTGTGCCCCTTCCCATGTGCCCCCGGAGGAGGGAGACACCCGAGCTGAACCTGTCCCCCTTACAAGGTCCTCTGCTACTTTCAAGATGTCTCCTGCAGGGCTGTCATGAGTTATGGCTACAGTACACCACGGGTTCTGGGAGAACACAGGAGCTTGAAATGAGAAACAGCAGATGTTCAGGAGGAGAACAAGAATTTGAGGACAGAGGAGTAAGACCCTGTGGAACTGGTCATTAGGAACATTGTGGAGATGGGGCAGGATGGGATAAAATGAAACTAAGAGAGGAAAACAACAAACAAAAAAACCATTCTTAGCAAGAAGTTTTTTTCATGAAGTGCCAGAGCTTTGCATCCTGATTGCATTGTCTGTTTTCACTTCAGAATGAGTTTTAGATAAGCGTACTGTAACTAAATTCTTAGATAATTATCTTAGGATAATTTCTTTCAGAATGGTTGCACATTATTGAGCTGATAGGTCCCAGTATTCACCAGATTTATTCTCTTAGTCCTTAGCTCACCTGACTAGGAAAGGAGCAAGGAGACAAGTTTTCTGTTTCTGCAAGAAAAAGGTGAAACTGGACACAAGGCACATTTTGTGCTTGAGCTGTAGCTTCACTGCCTATAAAGAAAGCAGGTCCATCACCATTTGTGAGTTTCTTCCTTCTTGATCTTTTATCCAGACTGATTAATTTTCCCTACACAATGCTAGAAGAATCACACAGACTTCATTACAATTCTGGACCACTGCATCAACATTGCACAACCCTGTTCACCCTTTCCACTCCACCTGTGGCAACTTTGAAAAGTAAAACACTTGCAGGCAATACCAGACATAGATTTATGCAGAATATATTCAACTAAGATTTAACATCACTTACGTTGCTCATTACTTCTTATGGGATCAGGAATGAACATTTCCAACCAAGTGAAGCCCAGACACCTAACAGCTTCAGTACAGTATAGAATTTTCCTCAGTTATGCGGATCTCCAAGAAAATCATTTACCCCAGCTTCCAGAAAAATGTTCCAAAAATTATAACCTATCCATCATTTTAAAAGTATACACTAAAATAGAACTCCCCAAGTCCTGTTAAAATAAAGGCTTTGACACACATTATCATATTGTCCTCGGCATGTGATTAGAAGAGCTGTGAACCAGCATCATCACTTCTGACTGTTAATGGCCTCTCCAATTTCATTCCCTTAAAAGGAGGTCCAGTAATAAAGTTGACCAAGAATCAAAAAGCTTTTGGAGGCAAAACTAGCATTGCAAAGCAGTATGGCATCATGCAAAAGATGGGGGAGGAACCATCCAAGAGAGGATGAATGAGGACTTCAAGTACAAACATATCAGTATTCAACACAGAGCAACTGCCCTTGCTGCAGACAGAGATAGTTAACCTTAGCCAGTGTTCAAACTAGTCATTTCCACAGATTTTATTGTACCACCTTCACGATGCTGCTTGACATCTAACAGAGGAATTCGCATGGAAAGGAAACTCCCCCTTTACCACAAGAAAAATTCCACACTCTCTGTCCTTAAAGACTGTTATTCCCCTTTTGTATTACAAAGTTCAGAAAACCCCAGAAAACATTTCCTATCCTTGTACTTTTGAGTAAGCTCCCCCCCACACACCGCTTCCAGACTCAGATGTTCGTTTCAGCTCATAGGAAGCATTGCTAAAGTCTTCATCAGCACTTCCTTTTTTTCAGAGGAGAGGTCTGATCTTCATCTTGGTATGCTGCAAGCCAAAACAGACCTTCTACCTGGGAGAAAGGATTAGATCCCACTCAGGTGGTTTTTTCCCTCATTCTATCTGCTCCAGTTGCAAAACAACTTACATCAGCCAAGGTGGCACAACTCACATCAATGCAATACCTGCAGGTGAGGGGAGTGCTCTCAGAATATTGCTCAAAATGCAGCTTGTTTCAACTGATCTCCAAAAGAGGAAGTATTTCTGGGACTGGTAGCATGATGTTTGAGCCAGCGGTCTTTTGCTCAAGCCGCATGCCAAAGAGAAACTAAATTTAAAAAAAAAAAAGGCGGGGTGGAAGCCAGCTGGAGTGTTTTCATTTTCTGATCAGCCCCAGGGCTTGTTCTCTCTGATAAGTGAAGGGATGTACCTGCCACGTAGGAGCAGGGGAAGGAAGCATGGGGGAAGAGCTGAAACTGCCCTGTGCAAGGAGACTTCTGGTGGAGGGGATACAGAACTGGGAGGGCAGATGAGCTGGACAAGGCTAGGGCTGGTTTTTCTAGGGCTTAGGATTCACAGGTATTTGTTAGAACAGGGATGGAAGGGAGTAGGCAGCATGGATTGCTACAGTTGAAGATGCTAGAGGCCAGGCTACACAGTTGGGACAGATCTGTTTGCATCTACAGGACAGTCATATATAAAAAGAAAAAAGCCATATGAACTTAATCTACACATAGCTTCCTGACTAGTCTATGCGATTTTCAAAGACATACAGTTTTAGAGACAAATACAAGAAATTTGCAATTTATAGGAAAATTCTTCAGTGATTTCATCTCAATTTAATGTGGAAAACCTTACTAGTCAGAAAAGGTTACTTCATTTGATGATTAATGTCTCTAATCCCAGAAATTATAATGGTTTACTTTCATGAAATCTTGGGTCTTAAACTCATCTAAATAAATTAAAGGAGAAGTGATTGACCTAGAAAAAAAAAATTACAATAATGATGTTGCAGACATTTTTTGGTGGTCAGTGATGATTAAAGATACAGAATATTACATAGTCTTGTAATTAAATCACATTTCAGGGTCATCACTGAGAACTGCTGCCATTCTGCAGCAAAACTTCATTAGCTATAATTATCAGTCCTAAAATTATGTGAGCTCTGAAATTCATAGGTCCTTCCTTCATTAACTTCCATAGACTTTGGAACTTTGTTTTAGAACAAAGTTTATTTAGTCAAGGTTGAAGCTACCTTTCTTGGTGAATGTCAGGGAAACTTCAAGTCTCCCAGTGTTTTTTTGCCACTCAAACTATGAGTGACCTTTATGGTCATGTTTCTTTTTTCTATCCTTGATGTGGTCTCTGAACTTGAGCATTCTTACACATACTCCACATCCTCTTTGTAGTCATTCCCTCCCCCCCCCCTTTTTTTTCTCCTGTTTTTTAAATCCTTTTTTCTTAAACCAGCCCCATATTTGTTATTAAGCCTTACTAGTTGAGCTTCTTTTTTAGAGAGAATAGTCATACTGTGATGCATCAAATTTTCTGAAGAAAAACAGCAAATATATTAAATCATTCAAAGTCACTGTGTCTATAATCCATCACACTACCTGGGTCAGCTAATTCAAATAGATTTGCATGCAGCAAGAGCCAAAATAAGAAACATAGCAGGTCATTTTTACCTACTGCCAGTCCTCTTGCTGCAGTGAAAGCTAAAGATAAGAAGATTCCTGTCACAAGGGACTGCTGGTACTGTAATACATCAAACATACTTACAGAAATAGGTTTAGTATGCACAGAATGTCTGTCATACAAGCTAACTCCCAAAATTCACTCCACACTTCTCACCACTCGCTTTTCCATGTGCTCTGTCTGCCAGTGTTTTGTCTCCAAGAGAGCTCTTGGCAGAGCTGCTCTCCCTTTTTGCAAGCAAGACATTCGAGCTCTGGAGTTCACCTTCCTGTGAAATGTGACACTGCTGAACTCATCATTAGTTTTTTTCTGGGGAACTGGTCAGTTTGGATGAGTTAGCTCCCTGATTTTGTCACATTTATCTTCACATTTTTCAGTAAAAAAATCCAAAAAAGGCATAGTTCAAATCAGGGAAAAACTGCTTGCAAGTTGTAAATCCTTGTTTCCTGTGAATTATTGTTTTTATGAGTTACACAGTCCAACCACAAAAACCACAGAACCTCTGACAGGTTTTCTATGCTGTCCCACAAAATCCTCAGTCCTCTCCTATGTCCTCAAAGCTCACCTTCCAACACACACACACTGCAACATCACCTTTGTATCTCATTTGGCCTTCAGCTAAAGGACAGTACAGGCTACAATTAATCTGAAACTGCACATTTGTGCAGGGGCAGCAGACAGCTTTCATGCAATGAACGAGGGCTGATTTCTCCCTGCTTCTTTGTAAATGGGTAAATAAAAAGTTGTAAATACCTCTTGCCTCTGCACAGCTAGTGATTTTCATGAAATATGAGGGCACTTAATATCTTTCAGACCTCTTGTGTTGCCTCTAATTCTGCTGAGTTGTGTAACACATCCACAAATTACTGGAAGACCCTGATGGACACTGTAATTGCGTAACTGTTTCCTTTTAAAACTAAGCAAAACACCACACTATCATCACCATGCAAGTTTCAGCTGTCTTCTTCTCTGTCAGCATGTCTTGGCATGGAGAAAAACCCTTAGGTTTCTCCTGAGGTTGAGAGTGCATTCCCACATTTCCCCATCAGTGCTCCCTCCTGATCCTTTGTGGACAAGCTTGCCTCTATGAAACCACCGGCCATGACTGATTTGTTGTCACCTCCAGCTCAGCTTTCTTAACACCATACCTTATACATCACAGTTGTTTGGGTGTGCATATACATATATGTGTGTGTGTGTGTATGTATACACACACACATATATACATACAAGAAGCAATGAGGGGTTTTTTTTATATAAATATTACAATTATACATATATGCAATATTATGAGATACCTCACACATTACTGGGCAACCACCAGAAATGCCATACATTCATTTCTATTAATCACATCCTGAAATTCCCAAGAATGACAATGCAATTCTTCCCTGGAAGCCACTAGCAAAGGCAGTTAGACCAAACATGAGTTCCCTTGGTGTGACTTGAGTCACAAAACCTTGTTTTCATTCCTGTATTAATTTTTTTCTATGCTGCTGTCAGGAATTTTTACATTAAGAGGCAAAGTAGTCTAAGTACACAGCTGTAAGAATGTAATTATTAGAAAACCCTTACAACACTGGATTTTACTCTTTGGATCACATACACTGCAACAAGGAAAACAAGCTTCTGAAACCATCTTTGCCACAGCTAGCTAGAAGCTTAGTAAGTGCTACATCTACATTAAATAATCAAGATTTGCAATAACAACACTGAGAAATAAATAAAGCCCCATTACTTGCCTTGTGTAGGTATCAGTGCTTTGTAGATTACATGGACCCATCAGCTTTTCAGGTATCTGAAAGGACCAATTACTGACAAGTGAAATTTAGATATGTGTACTGAGAAAGTTTTTATTAAATTCTTCTATCAAAGTCAATACAGCTTTCACAAAATAAATGTTACAAATAATAACGGACCTAGGTTAAACTGGACCTAGGTGGGACAGGGTTTTTGATAATAAACTCGGTGTAAGGATTTGCTAGAAAGCTAGAAAAGTATCAGTTGTGGTACTTGCAAAAGAGTGTTCCTACATGGACTAACTGTCTGCCAGCCATGATTTTACTTCAGCTTTCTGGCTTAGGAAACATGCATGCTGCATAATACAAAATGAAGATATCAAACTGGAATTCCCTGCAGGCAAGTCACAAGAACCATCAGACACTGCTGAATTCAAAATGAGCCATGGCTGTGGGAACAAAGGCAATAGCTGGAAAAAATCAACCCCATGGAACAAATCATTAAATATTCTTTTGCTTTCCTCACCATATTACTAGCACAGCTACTAAGACATGACGCACTTTCTTGAGGGTCAAACTTTGGGCTGGGCCTGATCATGCTGGAATTGTTGCTGGCGAGAAACTTCACACCCTCAAACAGCATCCTGCAACCCTAAGTCAGCATGGCCCTGCTGACACAACAGGCACAGACCCCCCAGAGATGTTTACCCTCACACATCATCAGTCTGCTCAGCTTCCTCACCAGAGAATCTGGCACTTGCTGTGCATTCAGGGAAAAAATATGCATAGGGGCGTTTGAGCTACACCACCACCCACAAACACACTTACTGCACAGCAGAGAAATTAACCATGAGCTCAGGCCACTTCAGCAGGCAAAGTGAGCCAAACCAAGGCTTCCCTGTACTAGGAGCCAAGAGGGGAAAGCCTTCTCTCCTTCTCCTTTTAGCTGGGCTCAAGTGGGCTCTAGAGGAGCAGGTGAGAAGGTAATGGGATGCTCTTCCACAGAGGGAAAGACCCAGAGAGAAATCACCTGAAATACAAACCAGCCTGCATGGAGCTAAGCAGGAGAGAGAAGGGGACAGAGGCAAGTGTTTTCTTTCTCAGCTGTAGCTTTCCGTGACAGGTTGTGAGGGATAAGCCTCTGTTTGCAGCAGGACATGTGTGTGCAATGTATTACGGGTTCTCGACTGATGCAGGCACAAGGGAGTGATCATCTGACTGCCTAAGTGAAAAAACACTGCAAACCTGGCAAAGCAGCTGGCAGCACTCAGGCTGTTTTCTTAAGGGAGGAGAGAAGGCTGTCAGGAGCTGCTCAAGGAAGTATTTTGGGGTTACCAAGAAAAGAGAATACCAGTGGAGAAGATTGTTAGGATTTTAAAAAAATATATATATATAGAAGACAGCTGGTAGGCATTTGATCTTTCTGGAAGCTCAACTGACTAGGCTACCTCTGAGCTTGCAGGTTTTGTAAGTTGCAAGCATCAGAGGAGCACGCTTACACAGTATTAAATCACCCCATCCCTTAGCACCCATGTTATTTTTTTCCGGATACCATGGCAAATTCCATTGTGTCAGCTATTTAGATTATTTCTGGAACTTTTGTAAATAAATCATTTAAAGTATCTTTTCAATAACCCAAGCACATTGTTTCTTAGGGTGTCATTGTTCACAGCCTCCACGGGTGTCTGAAGGAGTGTATAATAAACAGCCTTACATCAATACATTCTCTAGCAGCACTTCTTCATATTCTTTTGATAAGGAGTGTATATCTTGCTTACCTTAAAGAGATTTCCTGTAACTCATCCTAGACTTTTGGGTTACTTAAACTCCTGAACTGCTTTCTGCTTAGTTTTGAGGAAATCAAAGAACCTGCCATCTCTCTGGAGGTGTAAGTAGCACATCTTCCACATCCCCCCAAATCATGTATCTGTAGCACTGAAGTTCCTCTCAATAGACTTGAAACCACAGTAGTCACGTTTCTGCCTGCCTGGCCCACTAACCATCCAGCTTCATTTGTTAGCTTTTTGGTTTCCTGCATGTAAACCCTGTTATCTCAAAACTGAGCATGGAAGGGGCACTCCAGGCCATGTGCCTGCAGGGGTTTTTTTAACTTAATCTTATGCCTGATGACACGAAAGTATATTTGCATTTATGCTGACCGAAGGCGGAGCTCCCTCTCGCAGGTCACTCTGTTTTGCTGCTGTGGGAATTTCCAGAGAGAACTAGCAAACAGAAAGGAAGAGCTGTGTGTGGATGCAGAGTCTGACCACTCTAGCGGTAAGAACCTAAGGGCTGAAAGCATCTGTGCCAGGGTGGGGAGGAGACGTCCCTGAGCACTCCATCCATGCCTGATGAAGGGTGTCTGCTGCACCCATGGACAGTGATGGAAGTGCAGACACAGTGGTTTCCTTTCCTCTTCTCCTTTTCTCCCCCGTCCACATCTAGAGCCTTGATCATGGCGCTTATCCCAGTTTGGCCACTAAGGTTCTTATTAAGCTTTTCAAATCTTAATTGTAAAAAGAAGAAAGCCTGAAAAGAAGGATTGAAAAAAGTTCAGCTTTTTTTTTTTTTACACAGCTAATGGCCCCTCTGCATTAATTCTGATTCCTTTAAAGCCTGGAATCCTTGTGTTGGTTGGTTTTGGGGGGTGTCAGGGTTTTTTTCTGTGTCCTAAGCAATTTCAGATTTCCATAAATTAGAAACACATTTAAGTTTTGGAAAACAATTGTTTGGCAGTAGTTTTTACAAGAAAAACACACTGCAAACACCACTCCAGACTGTGCTACAACGACCTTTCAGGTTAGATTGTACTGAGCAATGCAGGACCAGCCTAAATATTTTATCAAATTGGCACATCAGCCAAGCCCAGGACACAAAGCCTGGGTTTTAGATGCAGGTTACATGTAAATGAGCTAGTATTCTCGCACTGATGAAACTCTCAACCAAGGTAATCTGGGAATAAATCCGTGGGATTTTTTTATTTTCACAGAGTCCAAAATAACTGATTTTTTCAGATACAGAACCATAACTTGTTCAACAAGGGTTGCAGGGATGCAGGCAGGTAATTGTGTTAAACCAAAAAGCTCAAACTGGGGATCATTTAAAAGACGCTGCCTAAATGTCAAGAGAAGTGTAGTGCTAAATTGCCAGTGAGAATTGGGGAATTCCTGCAGTTTGTAAGATCAGACAGAGTTCAGTATTTCACCATGTGCCTAAGAACTAAGAGAAATGTAGGAAATCTTACTTCTTTGACCTTTATTATATTAGGATTTTTAGAGATAGGTGGTGAACAATAGCAACATCAAAAATCGTGTTTTATAGCTTCAAGGGTCTGCGCAAACATCCCGTATTTACTCACAAATGAAAACAGATTAGCTTTTGGCAGACTAGATAGGAAGTCAGTGTGGCACATTATGTCACATTATAATGAGGAAGGAAGCTAGGAGAATTTTAGAACAGAAGAGAGAAAGTTTGGTTTGGTTTTCTGACATAAACCCCTACAACAGAGTGTCATGCCATTCTATTTGTCTGGTAAAGACTTGTGGTAAAGACCATGGGGAAATGCAAATATGGGAAGTAACATCTGCAAAATCCTGTTTTAAAATCTCAGCACCACCAATACACTGAACGCACTGTGCTCCCACGCTCAGTGGTACAGTATATGCTGAACTTTCAATGAAAACAGGAAAAAAACCAATTCTTATTTGCTTTAGCATCAAGATATGGTTTTGTCTACATTTTGCTTTTCATTTAATTGCAAAGGCCAGGAGTTATAAGTTTTCTGGGTCTTCTGCTCATTATTTTTTCTTGTACATACTCCTAAAGTTATATGTGCTTCAAAGTACATGCAATATGGAAATGGTTTCAATCACTCACAGTTTAGAGCCTAAATTGCCTTCTAAGTGTTGGAGAAATAGGGATAAGGTATGCTAGATTTCTGTCATGATGACAAAGTACAGCTACTTCTAGCATGGAATTTCAGGAAGCTATTACAGACATGTACTAGTCAAATTTTAATTTGACAACTTTTTTGTTTGTTTTAGGGGTGGCTTTAGACCTTATCAATATTCCGGGTCTGATTGGCAAGGGGTTTGGTACAGATATAACCTGGGGGAAATTCCATATTTCAGGAAATGCATTTTTGGTGTGTCTGAAGTCATGCACACGCTGAGGATGTGAGGGAGAGAGAGAGAAGTATGCAGTATCATCATGCACTACATTGCCTCCTTCCTGTTGTCATTTCAATCATTCTCACTGCTGTTACGTTATGCATTTGATGCCAAATGAGACTATTTCACTTGACTAGACAAGAACAAGCTTAGTTTTGCCTGCAGCTGACAAGGACTCTTTCTCCAGTAGTATGCTATTTGTTGCATCAACTCTTAAGCATCACACAAAAGAGCATAATAATCCCTGTGGGTTCAGCTATGACCTTTCATGTGGGATCTTCTCATAGGCTTCCTATAACAGCATATTCAAGTACCAGTTAGCCTTAACCTTGTTTACTTAGAGAGCAAATAGTACATGAAACAGACTGTTATAATGTATAATTACTATATACAGTTATAGTATAAGGTATAATGCATTGAAACCACAGAACACCCCCATCAGATGCTCAGCATTTGCCAAGCTGAATTAAATGGGATTTCTAGAACTGAGAGGATAACTTTGGAATACCTCAAAATGTCTAAACAGTGCAAAGAAATCAGAGACTGAATTTTGCCTCCTTCATGTGACAGAAAAAAACCCAAACCAACTTCCTTCTCTTTATAGCACACCCCAAAAATACTTAAAGATTATAACAATCAGAAAGATTGGGAATTATTTCTTTCAGCCAAATAGACACATGGCAAAAAATCCAGTTTCGTATTCGTTTAAGCCTCTTTTTTTTTTTTCTCCTCAGAATGTGTCATGTTCTTAGGACTGAAAAGGAGGGTTGTCCCTCTGTGCTATCCAGAGAGCAGAGGGAGTAGTTAAGTATTAAGACTGCAGCATTTCATACTGTTTATGAAGATGTTTATGAAAATTACTTCCTGTTATCAAAAAGATGCAGTGTCCAAAAGTGCTGTTCATTTTATAAGTTCACATTGCTGGAAATACTAAGGGTTCTCTCTTCTCCTGGACAAACAGCCTCTGTAAGGTCACACAACCCTCTAGACATAGCATAACGATGAAGACATTTTTTGGGTGATAATGCGTAAGTGTTCATTACACACTCTCTGCATTATCTGCACTTTCTCTGTTTCAGTCACGATCCTGAGAAGTTTATCAGTATTACAGGATAGAAGATTATAAGTATTAAAATTTTATGGCGTGCAACTAAGAAGTCTGTATGGATCTCTGCTGAATAAGACATGGAAGACCTCCTTCTCTCTTCACACTTAGTTTTTTCTGTGGTGTTTCTGTGAGACTACATGGCAATGGTTTATTTAGATTGTTCTTCCAGCAACACGTAGTGGCTTTGTTCTATGTTCTATGTTCTACATCCTGAAAGGTTTGATCCTATTCCTCTGAAATCTGCTTGAAAGATTTGTCTTTTTGTAGAAAACCTGTTTATATTCCTTGCCAGATTTTGCATGCAAATAACAAGTGATGAATGTAATTGTAAAGGACCAATGGTCCCTTTTATTAAGGGGCTACTTAATGTTCTGCTCTCACACCATACATTTGGTGGAAATTATTCAAGCATCTCACAAATGCAATAGTAAAATTCCACCATGGGTTTTTAAATAGCATTCTTCAATATGCTAAAAAAATTAAAGCTATTTGAAAACAATGTGTGATTCTGGAGAAAAAGTGGTTCACTTTTGAAATAACATGACAGTATTTTAATAAAAACCCCTGAAACTCAAATAAACAACATCTATGAAAAAAGAATCATATCTATTCCCAATGTGAACAGTAGAATGAATAAAATGAAACAACAAAATTTTAAAAGAACTACCATATTTATTTGTATTAAAAACAGACAGTATAGCAAAGTTTAAAATATAAATATCAAAATTATTGCACAGGTAGCCAACTAGCCTTTTTTTTGTCAGCAATATTTGACAATATCATTGCGCAATAATATGCTGTGGTACATTTAACTTCACAAAATCCATGATGTGTACCTTTTCTGTTTACATCATATATCATCCTACAACAGTAAGATAATTGTTCTGGTGTATGTATAAAACATTATACAGTAATATAATACATGCTTTATGAAAGCAGAAAAGAAGGAAAGAAGAGATAGTGTCTCTTAATGCTTCCCTTACACCTTTGATTCAAACAAATTTAAGCAGTAGATATTTACCTCACTATTTACAGTCATTAAACACAGGCAATTCCAAAAATACATACAAATACACATATATTAAGAGGATTTTTTATAAATAGCTATTGCTTTTTTTAGGCAGCTTCAAATATACAATCTTCTGTCTGTCTCTGAAAAATAATTGTCCCAGTGTAGTCTATATAAGAGTTCATCCACAGGTAAATAACCTTAATTCTAATGTGACTTTGTGAATGTCCCAAAAAGTTTGTCCCAGTGGGTGAAGAAAGGAGCATAGTTCGATTTGAATTTCAGATGATGGAGATCATGATGCGGTGCTCCTCCATACAAACCAAAAGGCACAAGTCGGTGAGTTGACCACGGAAGGTCATAGCCTGAATGGTCCTCCACTGACAACCAAATGTTTACAAGGAAGAAAATCATTTCTGTCAGAGGATGGCATCCGAGGAGCACTGGGTTGATAGCAGCAAAAAATCCCAGTGAGAGCAATTCCCATACACTGGAATATTGTGTAGTAAGAGCAAATGTTGACACATGCTTGTGATGCACCTTGTGGAAGGTCTTGTAGAGCCAAGGCACCTTGTGATGAAGCAAATGCCATAGGAAGTACTCAAAATCAAACAGAAGCAGGCAAACTCCTACTCCCAGCAGGACCTCTGGCAGCTCTGGAGCTCTCACCGGTAGATTCATTGGTCTCCAGTACCAGTGGAGAAATGTCACCGGGAAGATCAAAACAGCATGGTGATACATGCTTTGAATAATGCAAGGCACCATCATTCCTAGAGTTGGATAGTTCTGTGGCTGGATTTTGTATTTTCTCAAGCTTGGTAGTCTAGTGATTAAAAAGTCCAGTGCAATATATGGCAGACAGAAAGCCATGTATGCTGTAAAGGAAAACAGCACTGGAAAAAACGGTGACGTGATCAGTGGCTCCTTTGCTGTGACAAAGTCCCAAAGAGACTGGAGGCACAACCTGTCCCGCTGTCTATCCATCGTGTAGCGGAGCAGCACGCTGTTTGGCAGGCTGCAGTTCATGCTGATTGCAATCTGAGAGGTCTGTAAATCCTGCAAGCCTTTATCTAGCCTGCCCAAGGAAAACTCCGCCCATCAGAAATCCTCCTTGCATAGTAATACGTAGCTTTAAAGAGGAAGCTTCCTGTTATACAATTTCAAAACAGCTGAAATTAGCTGGGTAGGGTAATCGCTGTGGCTCTACGAGAGACCTGCATGATAGGAAAAATAAGCAGAAATAGAGAGCTCTAACACTGGAACTCAGAGAAAGTCTCCACTCAGTGCACATACTTGAAAAACTGCTGTCTCCCACCAATTTAAAATTGTGTCAGCCTTTGTTATCCTCTTGCCTTTGTAGGTAAGGAAACACGATCTATCACCAACTTTTTGTGTGTGTGTGTGTGACTGCTACCAAAGATGCATGTGTACCTAAATCTCAGGTCTGACGTGTGGATGTTTGGTGGGTAATGGAGGTATGTAAACACACATTTTCTTAACGAACCCTTGGGTAGGCAACAGGCTAAGACCTACACTATGCTTGCAGTCTGAACGTGGTGGCTAGGACTTACCTTCATCTGAGTTTGAGGTCATGTTCTCCTTTGTGCTCCTGTGCCTACCTGACAAGGCAAAATGCACCTGACTTGACTAGATGCGAATGTGAGCCAATGGCTTTTTGCAGAATAAAATATCCCCTGGTTGCCGAGGAGAATACAAGGTAAAAATCTCACTGTGCTTCCAAACAGGTACTTAGTGGCAAGTATTACTGCAGTATTGCAATATTCATTCCACATCTCAACAGCTCTTTGAGCAATATGATATGTAAATGATCCTTTAACCAAATATCAACTTATAAGTTGCTAGAAGTATTTTAGGGGAAATGATGGAGGCATTGATCTAATCAGTGAAACATTTAATTCTTTTGTGCTTTTAGAAAAAGACAAAGCTTTGAACATTCAGGGAAACAGAACTCGCCATCAGCTTCCTATGAACTCACCTCCTTTGTAGGTACAGCATTTATTCTAATATTGGAAATGAGCTCAACTTCCTGGATGACTTTATTAGCTTTTTCAGATGATTTTAGTTCTTTGCTATTCAGAGAAGAAATCTGATTGGGGGAAATGTAAGACAGAATTTCCTTGCTTCTCAAAAATTAAGTCTGATTAATTAGCAGTGACTTTTTCTGAACTATGCATGGACTTTTATCACTTCAGTTTGCTCTCACTCTCAACTGTTTTCTCTTCAAGAGTTTCTGCTCTTAAAGAAGCACAGGTTCTGCTCTCAGACTTGAAGGAGTTTACTGAAACAGTAATGTTATCTGCGTTTATTCAGGCAATCAGAAGCTACTTGTTGGAGACAGGTACAGTACATGCTTCAAGAACTCTACCCATTGCATATGCATTTTAGATACTGGTTTGGATTTTCTGCTGTTGTGAGAGCATTCTGTTGAACTCAGTTTATTCAGACTGTGGAGCATGGTGAAGCCAAAACCCAGTGAGAGACACTAATTTCATGCATGAGGATCTATATCCAAGGGCTTCATTTCAGTCTTCTGACTGTGTTTTATTCTGACCTCCATTTCACAGTAAGGACATGAAAAATGCATTTGTAACTCAATCACTGCCTGGGCCTGAAAATATTCTTGTGAGATGCTTTCTGTTGATTTATGTAGTTACAATCAGAAACTAAGCCTCCCAGATGTGCTACGTGATTTTCTATTTTACTAGAATTATGCAGGGATTGAATTTGTGCTACAGTGTATTCCAAATCTGCCTGAAGGGGGATTGACAGGAGTTGCTCGGCTGCCCTGAAGACACTCCTCCAAGTAGCCCCTAAGAGCCGTGCGAAGTCTCCAGAAGTTTTAGAACCACTGCTGCCTATAAACTGTAATTTAAAGAACAGGCACTATGCCCGCAGATTAGTTCATAGAAAAACATTCTTAAGTTCCTTAGGGAAAAATAACGGAATTCCGCGATCTTATTACTAGCATAACCTGCAACATAAAGCCCAAGGAAGGCGCAAGGCGAGCGGGACCTACCCCAGGCCGGCAGCGCCGCCGGCCGCGCTCCGCGCCCCATCTGCTGGCGCTGCGGAGGACGGGCTCGGCTGGCGCAGCGTCCCGGAGGGGTACCGCGTCAGGCTCAGAGACGGGAATCCTCATGCAGCAGGGACGGGAAACGCTTGTTCACCAGCAACCGTTTTCGTGCTGTTTGGCTCAGGCACCACAGAGCACTTACGGTGTGTTTCTGCTCCGCTAACTCAGGTTTCTTTCTCAGCGCAAGGTACAACGTGAAGAAAAGACAAAGGACGCGCAATTCCATTCTGTACTTAATTCGCAGTATAACCCCAGCTTTTTTCACTCGGTTTACGACGCTGCCAAAGCTCCCTATGCGTTACGGGACTCTGAATAGGTCTAAAAAAAATCAAGACTCCTGCTACAGAGTTTAGGTTGAAGGGCACGTAGTTTGGAATGAGGCCCCGCAAAGGGTCTTAAATAGATTCCACATGAGCTCAAGACGCAAGCACCTACTCAGGCTGCGCTTAGGTACAGGCTACAACGTAGACGGCAGAGGAGCGAGGGGGCAGGAAAACGAAGAGAAGACAGCGGGGGGAAAACCAGGGTCAGCACGCTGAAACTACGGTCACAGCATCACGGCAGAGTGTATTTTTCCCTCCTCCTCTCGCCCCCTCGGCACGGCCGCGCTGTACCCGAGATAAGGCGACATCCCGCCGCACGCTGAGCCTTCTACCCGAAAAAGGGGTGCTGGGGGAGAGGGCTGAGCGCAGTAGCGGGGAAGCAGGACAGAGGCCGGAGGCAG
>VZTU01017694.1:73622-118323 GCA_013400835.1 Zapornia atra
GGGGGGGCACGTGTGTGCTCTGCATAGTTACCACTCTTCAAGGCCAGCCCCTGTGGGGACAGGACTAGGGGCAATGGCTGCAAGTTGGAGCTCAGGAAGTTCCGCACCAACATGCAGAAGAACTTTTACACAGTGAGGGTGACAGAGCCCTGGGACAGGCTGCCCAGGGAGGTGGTGAAGTCTCCTTCTCTGGAGATATTCAAGACCCATCTGGACGCCGACCTGTGCAATATCAGCTAGGGAGCTGCTTTGGCAGGGGGGTTGGACCCGATGATCTCTTGAGGTCCCTTCCAACCCCTATGATTCTATGATTGAAAGGGAGAAGACACTGTAAATGCTTTAATTACAGGACAATCTTCCATGAAGAGCCACGTTTTATTATGCATCAGAAAACCTCCACCACGGTTTCTCTCTCAGACCTTAACTTGTGAATTTTCCTGGTATTAAGGTGTTCACGTTTCCTTTGTTTGTTTTTCATATGGCACATTCACCACAGAGAGGAATTTATAGATAAACTTTATTTTGTTCCCAAGCTGACAAAACTGTTTCTCTTACAGGGCCCAGGGGGTAGCGCTGTTTTACCAGTGTTTGCTATGCTAAGCTGCGTTGTTTGAGATGACGTGTAAACTTCTGCCAGTGTTACCACTAGCTACAGACTCACTAGTGTTAAAATGCTCTGTATGGAGCTGGTACATCATTCGGTCCACACTAACATACACACCCCACCTACCATCGTTAGGCTCTCTCATGAGATGAACAGTCTGAATGTATTTGCTGATGGATACTAAAAACCCTTTTGAAGTTCCAGTCATAACATGTGGACACAAACACTCGCCCTTTCCTGTGCCTAAACCCTTGTATGCCCAAATGTGTTGTACATGTCTAAGTCAAAGCCGTAGACTGTGCATTCATTCCAGATGCACACAGGTCTGTGAGTCAGATGATCCATCAGCCGAGTGGGGACTATTTTGTTCTGGCTTACTAGCCTAGTTTGATCACATCACTAAATGCTGAGACTAAGGCAGCAGAAAGTGTTTGATGCCCTCTGTTATGCTAGTACACTTTTATGTTATCCAAAGCCGACATTCAGCCAACCTTCCACATCCTTTGTGCTATAGGCTTATATATAAGCTATGCACCTTTGTGTTATAGGTTTATATATATACACACACAGGCACCAAAGTATGTAAGATCTGCTTTGAAAAATGTACCATTCAACATTCACTGCTCATTCTTACTAGACCAAGCTTCATACACCTCTTCTCTATGTTCAGTGTCTCTATTTTGCACATTTCTTTCCACTGACACCTCCCAAACTTTGCGTCACACAGTGCCTGCATCTTCAGCAAGCCCGGGAGAGCACAGCAGCTCCTAATTCCCACAGCCACCTCTGCTCCAGCAAAGCAGAGAAGGTCTGTAATAGCTTTTTATTCTGCTATTCTGGCTTTATTTCCAGGCATGCAGTGGGTTCCTCAGCTGACAAAGCTGTCAAAACATAGGATTTAATACATCCTGCTGTCTTGACCGCACAACTACATTTTCAGGATGTACATATATATGCATATTTATTATCAAAGATGACGAAAGTCAAAGGCTGGGTGATCATGTCAAAGGTTAGTTCCCTGCCTTACTCTGCTGTTAAATGCTATTTATGAGATTACCAGATGGTCCATTAAGCAATCTGATTACCAAAGGTTGAAGAATGTGATAAAAGAAGCTTCCCACCACCTCCGTAGTTTGAAAGAAGCCTCACCTGGAGACTCAGAAGATTATTCCCATCTGGTGAGCAGTTATTTACAATAGGTATTTTAGTAGAAAGTCTCAGTAAAGTAGCTTTAAATAACATGAATGGCCTGCAGCTTACATTTAGGCCAAATGTAACCTTATTCAGTTATTTTACTTGTGTTGTACTTGTTCTACAGATGAGTACTTATGAAGAACAGACTTGGCTTTCTGGATTCTGTCCCAAAGATTCACACGCAAGAAGTGAAACAGAACACATCACTTTGCACTCCAAGCAGGTCTCATGTTTATTGAAATATCTCAAGCTTAATAAGTGTGATGCATGTGGCTCTCACACCTGCTAAGTTAGTTAATTCAGATTCCTACAGGAATTTCCTCTAACACCACAGCAAGATGAAGTAAATATGGCTGCTACAAATACGAAGCAAACTTAGAGATCCTGTTAGGAATCACAACTGAAATATTATGAGTCACTTTTTCCTTAAACAACGCCTGAGGATTCCCTGAGTCTGAGTTAGGCATAAAAAAACCCCCAAACAAACCAATCCCAATTTATGGCTTATATATATATTTTCTCCTTTTTTTTTCTTTCTTTTTTTTATACAAAAAACAGTTTGCCTCAGTTTAAAATAAACTATCTTCTATGCCAAATATTCTATGCAGAGTATTCTTTTTATTCTGTTGCAATTGTTAACAGAAATCTGAGTTGAACCCAACCATGGCACAGAAATTTTCATTTGGACCGAGGCAACTGACTGGAGATTGTTCATACATCTACATTTGGCATGAAACTGTTGTGCAATTCAGAGACAAAGTCCTCTGCATAGTCAATGGAAAGAGCAAGGCACCTGTACCACAGACAATTACAGCTTCAAAGTCAGACCCCTGAAGCGGATGTAAATCCTCTCTCCCCATTAAATGGGGGCTTAGCCCCATTTTGAAGTAGAAACCGAGACAAATGGAAACTGCTGTTAATACTGCCACGCTTCACTGGGGTGTTGTATGGTACCCAAACACAACAGTGGCAAGCACCATATGAGCAGTGAAGAAGTAAACAAATCCTCAAAGCAGCAGGTGATTAATAAAATCACTCAAGCTATAGATGTAATGCTTTGGCTCTTCCTTCATCAGTAGTACTGCGGGAGCTTGTTTTCCAGTGGTCAGTGCAAAGAAAACAAAACACAAGTATGTTACATCATTCTCCTTGAAAACCATAGCCTGTTGACAAAGCTAATTGAAAGTGGTATTTGTTTTAACCTCTCCTCTTGTTCCAGGAATCTGCAAGGGCCAATAACAATCCCTCTCCATAGATGGTACATGAAAGGCTTCAGAAATTCCATTAAATCAAGAAAAATGCAGCAATCAATCAGTCCCAAAATAGGAGATTTCAACTGACAGTGATGATCTTCTCTGGCTTCATGACAGTTCTTCCTGGCAATACTGGAAAAGAAGGTCATCTGACGTAGCTAGCTGGTATGTGATGGCTAAAATAACACCACAGTAAAAAATCACTAAGTGCTTTTTAAAGTACCAGCACCAAACGGGCCACTGCAGTGCAGGCAGCACTTCTGAAAGGTGCTCAGAAATGGCAACATACCAAGAAATGGCAGTGGTTTACGTACAGTGAAATACTTATTGTTTTAATTGTCAAGCACCTGAGGTGCTGCATGGACTAATTTGTCTTTCAGACACATCGCTAAATTTATATGCACATGACATACTCCTTTTGTGCCCAGAAACACTGCTGGCTTCTGAGTACAACACCGCTGTGTGCAAAGTCATCAGAGGACTTCTGCAGGAGAGAGAAATAATATTGAAAAAAACAGCCATACATGAATTCAGTAGTCACTGCTGGCATTTTAAAAATGCATCATAAATAAAAAATGTAGCATTATTGCCAGAAAAGCATATGTTCCAAAAGGACGAATTCCTGGTGAACTAATACTGTGAAATACCACGCCGGTTTAGGGATACTTCCTGATCATGTTAATTATTTCATTATACATGCGGTAAGGTGCATCAAGGCCCCAGATGAAATCCAAATGTTCCCATTCTGGAATGTTTTTGTGGTAAACCAAGTTTGTGATCTGAGTGAGCAGCATAGCAACATCCTTCGGGTCTGCCAGCCAGTCCTGTCCACCAGTCCACACTGCCGTTGGCACAGTCATCTCTTTTATTTTGTAGAAAGGAGGAGTAGACTGGGGGGGGGGGGAAAGCAAAACAAAAGCATTAGAAAGAACAAGTCTTCACTGCAGTGTTAACACACCAGCAAACCCAAGAACAATGTGTCAGATTCTCATTTTCTCTTCCACTCCTGGGCAGCTAGAGATGGAGAGGAGTACTGACTCAAGAGAAAATGTAACTCAGGAGTCCTGCAGTATTACAGCACTCATAGCAGTAAACATGCAGTTTGAGGAGTTTACAAGACAGCAGGGGAGCAGAAGTCTCAGAGGATGCATCCCATTCAAGCTATTTCTAAACTCTAATCAAATACTAAGTGTGATTGCTACTCTGAAAGTATGATGCTGCAATACTTCCCAGTCACAAGGGGCAAAATATTGTTAATACTGCACACAGCAATTTAAAAACAAAAGTGTGGAGATTAAACAGACGGAAGATAAGCAGTACATGTGAAGTGACAGTCTGTGCCTTACTGCAAGAAGTGCTGTGGGATCTCATGACCTAGGCAGGCAGAACTCCCCCTCAAGAAACAGCATGCCATCACGATGTCATGTCCAAGCATGGGCTACATACTGACTTAGGACTATCTCAGAGCTCTGTAGTCCTGTCTCTTTTCATTTAAATTTTTTTTTTTAAAGGCAGGTCTGCAGTCTGGTTACTGGGTAACACTACTGGCTCTTCAGAATGCAGCATAAAGACAGCACCCAGAAAAGCACCCAGGGACTTTTTTCTGATGCTAAAGAGTTATAACATATCCATAAAAGATGTCTACCTGGTTGTAGTGAGCCATATTTGCAGCCTTGCTGCCCCAGTCAAAAGCTTTGAGTTCTCCAGTCTTCACAGCCTAGAAATAAACAAATATTCACACATACAAAGAAGAACCTCAACATTTCTATCGCAGGAATAAAAAAGTGCAGGTCATCTGGAAGATCAGCAAAGGCAACATAGTTGACAACAGTGAAATGACAAGTATTAACAGAGACAAGTGTCACTGCTTTGCCCAGAGTCACAGGAGTGGGAAACATTAACATTCAGTACCAGCAGACTTTGTCCCCTAAGATTTCACATTCTTTCAAGCCAGCACTTGAACAGCCGTGTACAGCAGAACACGCTGCTTCAAAATAGGTGACCAAGTTCAGCTACAAGATCACGAGTAGCACTGGCCACCGATTCCATGGAAAGCATCTTCTCTTGTCAGCTTACTGAGCATGCTTCAGGCACAACAGCACCACAGGCATGAATCTGTACACTGAATTGAAATTCAAAATACACTAATAAAATATAAAATGAAGTCAAACAGAATAGAACAGAACAGAAAGTTTGCTGGTTTTCACTGGCTAAAAATGTAACTTGTAACCAAAACAGGATTTGCTGTAAGGGAGCTAATACTTTTTACAGCATCTCTTTGAGTTAAGTTATTCCATTATATTGTTTGTTGGCCAGAAGAACTTAAAGTTATCATATCTTCAAAGATGTGGGGGAGAGGGGTGAGCCACCATTAATTCAGTATCATCAAAGCAGCTGCCATTCTGACAGTTGGCAGTACCAGAATTTCCCTTGATATAATACGTATGCAGCATAGCTCATTTTGTTCCATTTAAATATCAGACACATCAATATTCTATAAACAAGCTATAATCATGGACATTTTAGACTCTGGAAACTCTACCTGGCTCCAGTGGATCATGTTTTGTACAGATGTCCCTGCAGGACAGTGTGTTGAATACACATCCACTCGGCTCTGCAACAAGATAAAGAACATGTTTTACTTCTCATAATGCAACAGTTCTACCCATTACTGCTTCCTGAACAACTAACAGAAAAATTCCTCTTAAAACTTATCAACAAAAGACAACTGGAGCCATACAGACAGATGAGGTAAAAGGTTCAAATGTTAGGGGGATTAATTACAAATAACTACAGAACTTGAAGCTGGACTTTAAATCTAATAATGATACTCAAGGGATAAGTTTTTTAAAATTCTAGTACTGTAAGAATTGAGAGCACATTAACTAATATTTAGATGGACCTCCAGATAAAACTTGCATTACTATACATCTAAACTAGTTGCTGTCAGTCTGAAGTGATTGAGAAGTTCATATACTTTGAATTCAGAAGCACAAAATACCCAGGGGAAACTTAAATCCTGGCAGAAAAAGGAAAAAGGTATTATCCACCATTAAAACCATGAGAACTGAATGTGCTGGGCAAAACATACTAAACCCTGCACTTTTACCTTGATATAAAATACCAAAAAAAGTACATTTTTGCACACAAAATGATGAAAAAAGATAATGTTAATCCTATCTCACCCCAGTAAAATTCTCAGCCTTCATCCACCTGTGGGTAAACTGATACAAGCTTCTACTGATTTCAGGAAGTTAGAAAAAGTTTACAAAGCATTATGAAAAAATCTCATGCCAACTGCTGTTTACTAGCTTTTAGATAACAAAAGAAGTCCTACAAACAAGTCCTTTGGAACTAGGACCACAGATGAAGCCATTAGCAGAGTAAAAAATTGGTCTCAGAGAAGAGAACTGCACACATCCAGTAAGAGACCAGAAAACTTCGACAGTTCTCTTGAAAATGGCTGAAACCTGCATCTTTATTTCTCACTTCCTTGCAAAAGGAAAAAATACTTGCAACATCATATTGCTTCTCTTCTCTTGCCCACTTCCCCTACAGGTCTAAAAGAATGCATTTTAGCTTTCCAGTAACATTTTAAAGGGTTAATTCTTTGCATCCCAAATGGGCAACTAATCTATACCAAGGAAAGATGTTAATCCAAACTCAGCATGATGACGGCATTAGGGATTTTCTAATTGCATGTAAAGGACAATCAGTGCAGTGATACAGTCAATACTGTATTAGAATTCACAGCAACTTAGCTATTGAAAGTCACCAGAACATACCATATTCAAGTTTCTCTCATTAAAACCACATAGAAGAAAGAATAGGTTGCCACAAAGGTCATCAAGTATTCTGTGGGTGCAAACATGGGTAGCAAGCCACTTCAGCAAAAAATTCTGAGGGAGGAATTGTTTCTTTCCAAACATGTCCTACAAAATAACAAACACATGGGACAAATATGTAATCGCATAGAATGACTTGGATTTAGTTTTTATATCACAACATTCTTGAACTAATGATTTCCATTCGCACTGGTGACAGGTGTGTCATATGAAAATGAGTTATCTCCTTATCAACCTTGTTTGACAGCCCACTGGGGAGGTCATGGTTAGTGCTTCTGCTACAAACAATGCAGTCCATTACCTCCACAAAAAGAACACGGGAACTGGGACGGTGTCGTGGTTTTGCGAGGTTGGGTGCTGGAAAAGAACAGGGGTACAGAAAATGGCGGCTGTGAGGAGCTGCAGGAATTCTCTGGAGCTCCAAAATGTAAAGAATCCAAGGCCAGAATCACTGTTGACCAGGGCCAAGCCAGTGAGAGATAGTCACAGCGCCTCTGAGAATCACATATAGGAGAAAACAACCCGGAAGCAGCTGCATTTTGCCACCGGAGAAGGGAGTGAGAAGATGTAACGAGCTGTGCAGACACCAAGGCCGGGAGGGGGAGTAGGCACCCCAGGTGCTGGAGAGAAAGATGCCCCTGCAGCCCGTGGAGAAACCCCATGGTAAAGGCCGAGACCCCACCTGCAGCCCGTGGAGGGGCTCCACGCTGGATGGAGCAGGTGGAGACATAGAGAAGACACTGTGACCCTTACGCTGAAGCAAGCCCCTGCCAGCACTTGGAACCTACAGAGATGAGCGAGAGAGAGAGAGAATTGCACTGGAACAGGTTTGCTGGGGGGGGGCTGATGACCCCGTGGGACTGAGAGACATTGTGATTTATTGCTGCCCGCCACAGCAGGGATCCAGGCGGAGCAGCTGATGAGACACACGGAGAAAGTTCCTGGAGGACTTTCTCTAGTGCTGGGACCTCTCATGGCGCAGCAGGGGGAGGGTGTGTGGAATGGATTTTCCCCCCCCCGGGCCGAAAAGGAAACCAGCTTGCCAGGAACTGACCGAAGCCCCCGTCTCCCAGTCCCTGCCCCCCTGTGCTGTGATCGGGGGGAGGAAGGGAGTGAAATCATGACTAGATTGAAGTCTGCTAAGGAGGGAGCGGGGTGGGGAGGTAGAGGTGTTTTAAGATCTGGGAAAGGAAAACAGCTCATGAAGTAACCGAGAACCCCATTATTATTTCCTAGTCCCTGCCCCCCCCTGTACTGCGAGCAGGGGGGGAAGAAGGGAGTAAAATCATGGCTAAAGGGAATTCTGCTTAGAATGGAGGGGTGGGGGGAAGGTGCTACTGAGAACCCCATCGTTCCCCAGTCCCTGCCCCCCCTGTACTGCGAGCGGGGGGGAAGAAGGGAGCAAGATTCTGATTAAAGTCTGCTAAGAAGGGAGTGGTGGGGGGAACGTGTTTTTAAGACCTGGTTGCACTGGTTTTAAGATTTGATTGCACTCCTGACTCCGGTTCTTCACTGTTCTTTCTAGTGCAGTGTAATAAATTAGAATAGTTCTTTCCTGCACTGTGTTGAGTCTGTTTTGCCCATATCGTCGTCGATAAAATGATCTCTCCTTGTCCTTATCTTGACTCCTAAGCCTCTTAATATATATTTTCTCCCCTCTCCACCTGGGAAGGGGAGTAATAGAATGGTTTTGGTGGGCGTCTGGCCTCCAGCCAGGGCTAAACCACCACAGACGGCCTTTCAAGAATTCCAAACCTAACCTCAAATTCAAATAACTTTTTAATTAAGTAATTTACAAGAATACCATACAGCTTCTTGTTATCAGAATTGCTTAAAGCTAAAATATGTTATGCTGCATTGGCTAATGTGAAATGGCTTCATACTTTCAACTTCCTGTCTTCAAACCGCATAAGAAAAACAAGTTGCACGAGCTGTGGTGGCTGATTTCCCTTTAGGTTTTTGGGTTTTTTTAAAATACAGAATTGTAGCATCTACAGGGGTTGGAAGGGATCTCTGGAGATCATCTAGTCCAAATCCCCCCATCAATGAGGAATCATCTAGAGCAGGTGGCATAGGATCACATCCAGGTTTTGAGTATCTCCAGAGAAGATGACTCCACAAGTTTTTAAAACATACAAAGATTTGAAAATGGCTGAGAACTTCCTTAAAAGTGACACAGCTCTTTAAAGATATGCCTGATCCATGGGTTAGTCACTGTCATGTACTTGTGCATTCCAGTTTTTGCAGGTCACTATGAGAATCAAGTTCCTCAGGACATGAACATCTGCACAGGGCACTGATCAGCTACTGTTCTCATCAAAGTTCCTCATGCAACAAACAAGATCACATTTGGTAGTATCGGCTTTATGTCAACTGCCTTTGGAAGAGGGAACTAATACTACAGACACACATTAAATCCATCCAAGGTACGTTAGGGAAGAGTTTATTTCACAGAGCAATCAGCTCTGTGTGGGAGTTGCCATGGGTGGTGAAAAGAAAAGCCACGGGTAAAAATGACTACACGGCAGGGCGTGCACAATGTCTGACCTCAGGCACTTACTGCAGCCTGCCAGTCTGCCTACGTTCCCTGCCATGCTCATGGGGAAAGGTGAACTCCTCAGGAGGATGACTCACAGCACCTAAATAAAGCTGCTGGTCTTAATAATACTCTGGAGGATCCTCCTCCAGTACTAAATGGTTAATTATGAAACAAATCTGCCAAAGTTCATGACAACGCAGAAGTAGCTGTGTGAAGCTGTCATATGACTCTTCTAAACCAGACCAACCATCTAACTAATCATGTGATTTCTGTAGTTTAAATTCTAGAAACATGTAAATGAAAACCATAATTTTATTCCATCTGCAAAGTTATAATTGTAAAATATTAAACTGATGCAAATTGTCTCATTAGGTAGTAATAAAGCCAGAGAAGCCACTACTAACTTTCATAGCATTATTATGGAAAAACTGGCACAGTGTTCTTGCTCCCTAATCCACAGCTATTAATATTCTTTGCTGTGCTGTTTTTAACTGGAAAGGGGGACAACTCATTTGGCTTAAAAGATTTACACTCAAATACAAACCTTGAGTAGCAGGTCAGGAAACACTCCCAATTTTGCCAGAGGACTAGTGGCAAACTTGACTGTAGCTACTGGTGCCAAAGCAAAGAACATTTTGATTTTCTTAGCCAGCTGTGGCAAAGTTGAAAAAGCAATGAAAGCTGTAAACAATAGAGGGAGAGTTAACAAACTTCACTGACACAAGTTAGATGAGACTTTTACCTGGCAGTGATTCTATAAAATCTAAGATAAAGTATTTTTAGATTGTTTGTTTAGACATTGTACACTAATCTAGTTACTACAGAACACAAATTAAACAGAAGGATGTGTTTTCTTCTGAAAAACAAGTTCATGCTAACTAACCCAACACTCTTCTAGCTCTTTGTATTTGCAGGTCTAAAAACACCTGAGCCAGGCCTTACATACAGAAAAATATTCTGGAAGTGGGAATCACTATTCTACATGTCCAGCAATTTATATTAATAGAAACTGTACTGGTAGCTACCTATAACTTCAATTTATCATTTCAACAGCTTCCCACTTTAAGTAAATAAAGAGGGGTTAAAGTCTTTTCATTTTAACGTTGATGAATATTCCAGGAAGCAGATAAAAACAAAAGCAGTAGATTTCATACCCCCTGTTTTTTCATCATTCAACCACCCATGTGGAACTTGATACCATCTGAAACACAATATATTCTAACAAATGCATCTCTTCACATACCCATTGTGGTGCCCTGTGAATGACCAATGTAAAATACTTGTTTCTGGCCAGTTTTCTTCAAAATAAAGTCCACTGAGGCTGGAATGTCATATTTAGCCATTTCATCAAAGCTACAAAGCAAAGATAAAAAGTCAGTTGTGTAAGTGAAGTTATCAGTATGGAACAGCTGCACAGAGCTTTACTGCACTGCAGATGAATTGTCTGGACACAAAGAAAAGCTGCTTTTGGATGAAGCAGGACACTCTGGTGTCTATCTTCACATCATTCTACTGACCACCTATAAAGGGTCTCTCAGGACACTACTAATCATAAAACTCCTCTTTACTGCCTCTACATATGTGTGAACACACCAGAAAAAAATAATCTTCTATATTTGTAGTGTGAGTGAACTGAGATGATGGGCAAAAAGAGGAAGAGAGAAGTCTGCTTGTGTGTAGTTTATCTAGTTTCTCCACCAACACAAGGGTACCTGAAAATCCAGAATTCTTCTTGCTTCACTGTGAAGTGTATATGTTTCCTGGACCAGGTATTCCCTCTGCTGTTTCCTAGCCATACATCATAGCCAGCATCTGCCAGCATAAAGCCAAGACTGTTGTAATCCATGTTTGTGATCCAATTGCTGGCATCTGCAAGCAAGCCATGCTGGAGAAACACTGCGGGTCTTGGACCTGAAAAATAAAGCATTTACCATAGCTTCTTGTTCATCTGGAATTGAATGCCTAAGAATAATTCAAATGAGTTACTGAAAGTCTACTTTACAGTTGCACTCTGAATTATTTCATCTACTTGACTTAATCTACCAAGATTAGTAATTTGTATAATATCCACAGGGCCATGAAATCAAGTTTTCACAAAAGGTTACTTTTTATCAGTAAGAATTTTAAACAAGCAATTTATTAGTTTCCTAACTAGAGCATAAGACTTCTTGAAATTCAGAACAGGCAGCACAAATGCAATAAGCAAACACAAGAAAAGCAGGAACTACAAGAAAAATACAGGTGGTGCTTACAACTGCTTCATATTCACAAAAACTCAAAGTGGCCCAGAGACACCTAACTCCTTAAGACCCTTGCCCTGCTCTTAAACCTGAGGAAAGCATGTATGTGCTACTGAGATCTTTGCTTTCCAGTTATGCCAAAGTAGGGTGCTGATCTATGGAAAACTCTGCAACTGATAGTGATATAATCTCTATGCAACTCCCATCACCAAAGCCCAGGCAGAACCTGAAAAGCAGTATGGGTAGCCAGCAACACAATTTATGTTTCAAAGGTCTCTCTCCCCTTGATTTAAGTAGTTAAAGGAACTACTGTCAAGACTCAGTGGAATTTTGGAAGCCTCTATCACTTCCCCATCCTCAGAAGAAAAATGACACTTCTATATGGAATACAGATTTAAAACAAACAAACAAACAAGATACCTGCTTCTACAGAAAGAAAATAAATCGACATATTATCCTTTAGGAGGAACATGGCCTTCAAAAAAATCCAAAGAACTGCCTTTGGGTCTCACAGTAGCACAGGTGTTTTGGGGATTTTTCTGCTTTAATAACTGAAATCTGATAACACGCTGACTGTAGCTCAACACCAGAGATTCCTCAAGAATTTCCCTCCTCTCATGGCACATCCTTCTACTACAACGCTAAACTCATGCAACACCTCCTCCATTGACAGTTCAGACTTGGATCTTTCAGCACAAACAGCCAGATCGCAACTGTTGCCATCATCCACACCTTCTACTCCAGGTCATGACCACAAATGTTTGCTCAGAATTCAAAAATAAAAGTTGCCAGGAGGGGGAGAGTATTTGGGATTTTGAACTGATGAGGACCCTTCTCAGAGCCCACTTCTCCCACTTTGTTAAAAAGAAAACCAACCCATGTTATAGCACACTATCCCTGCAACCAGAGCAAATCTCCATCAGTACCAAACTGGCACTGGAGACAGTACAGTTCAGTGCTGCTCTTCATTCCACTGCAGTAATACTTTATTCCCATGTGAACAGTGTGCAGGATTTTCAAACCTAACATTAAATTTGTTGTCAAAAATCTTCACTTTTAGCTTTGTTACCTTCTTCCCTTTTAATAAACTCAGATCAACCAACTTCTGCTTATTTTGAAGAACATGCTCATCTCAAGCTGATGCTCACATGATTTGTAACGCAAGGGGTAAACTATTTAATCACTTTGATGCTTTAATTATGTTCTATTAGCCTCCAATTTCTGCCAGTTCCTTTTTCACTTTACCAAGCAGTCACCAGACCCCCAGGACTTGCACAGTCATATGACAAACTGACTTAACAATAATAATTTTGTATCACCTCTGATCCTAAAAACCTGCAGTAAGAACAGCAGGTCCTTGAACTACCCTTTCCACTACAGACCTTCTTGTTCTCTTCACTGCACTCCCAAGAAGTTGAAAACAGACTTATTTCCATGCCCTTCTTACCCTGAAGTTGTTTTATAGTTAATACTAAACTAAAAATCATTAAATCATTGATGTTTTTCTTTTAGGTTCTCTAGATGTTTCCTTTTTTTTTTTAAGCTGAAAAACTGTAAACTTTAGGGTTGGGTTGGTTTTTTTTTCCAAAACATCATGTGATACATAATTCCAAGGGATGCCATTCACATTAAGTAGGTATTGCAAAAGAAGAATTATCGCACATATACGTTAAGTCAGCACTAACACATCATTGGTATCTGTCAGAGAAAAGATACCAAGTCTATAAAAACTTAAGATAAACATGAACTTTGAAATCTTCATTCTTTTAGGAGATGATACTTCCCCAAATGTGCTTAGTAATCCTTGTTTTTAAAATTAAAGCACTTTGCAAAACATGAACTTGGGGTCGAGGGTGTGACAAGGGGAATGTGGAGAATTCCCACAGGTCAGGAGACTTCTGTTTGCCTCTGTCATCAATGAAGGATTTGACAAAAATCAACAGGTACAAAGGCAGCCTGTCCTTTTCCTGTGGGCTTCCTTGTAATTCTTAAGTACAAAGACACCTGCCAGGCTTGACTGGCCTCGTCCATGCATTGATCTTTACACACCCACCTTGTGAGAGACAGCAGGCAGTGCAAACATCCTATCTCATACAAAACCAACAGATAAGGTCAGGAAGACTGTTGCTTGGCCTCTGGGGTGGGAGAGGGTTTTTCCACAGAGCTGTTCACACCCAAGGCTTACAAGGACAGCAAGGCAAAGGCTACATGTCTCTCCTCTTCCACATACATCTGTCTCATTTTTAAGGCATTTCACCACTCAGGCCTTACCAAAACCTTTGCCCATACTCCTCCCTTAAGTTCCAGCTTACATTCCCCCACCCTTCCTCTACCCCACATCCTCACCTGTAAAGCCCCTTCCACGGTTTTATACCAGCTCTCACGGTAATTCTTATGGCTTATAACACCACTCTGGGGGGGAACCTGCTGATGCTCCTCCCAGACCCCCATCAAATCACATCCATAAAAACCTGGTCTGTACTGACTGCTTTTAAGTACCTGATAGATATTCTGATTTGCATTATATTTAAATGTATTGTACTCAGTATGTTCTGAAGGGATTTTATCTCACTATAGCAGCTGTGTAAAATATGACACCCAGTAATAATGTGGTATTCTGGTCTGGCTTCTCCCTTGCTGAGAGGGAGCTTCAAAGAGGTAAAAACTAACAAACAAATTCTTATTTTATGCAGAAATTAGGCAGTAATTATTTTGTGAACTTAGCAGTGAATGTTTCTAAACATTTAGTTTTAGTTGTAGTTTCATAATATTTCAGAAAGAGGGGCATGCAAACTCCCCCTACTCCAAAAATGGTCAGGCGTTTCTAACAAACTTGTTATAAAGAAGCATTTTTTAAAATGGGGTTTGAAATAATCTTTAGTACCTAAAAAACCCCAACAAATCTCAACCCTTGTTTTCCACTTCCTACAAAATGCAGGCCTCTCAGCCCCTAAAAAAAAAAACAAACCAAAGAAACCAAACAAAGAGCTTGTATTCATGTCATGAAAAGGCAATGGCAGGAAAATAGAGCTTTCTATTTCCTTCTCCCTGCCTTTAACAAAGTCACCCTACATGTGCCTAATCTATTTTGGACATAATGTTAACCATTTAAACATTCTAAGTGTGTAGGTCATATAGACTGTAATATTTTTCTGGATTATTACAGGAGCAAAACCTCTATACATCAAAGGGATTTTTTTTCATCACTTCTCATTTTTCAAAGCAGACTTAAATCTTACCTTTGCTTGTCTCACGGCCTTTTCTTCCATAAGGAATTCTGTTAACAGAAAGGATATAGCCATCTTCTGTCGTCACCTCATACTCTTCACTAGGATATCCCCTGAAGGTAATAATTTGACTCTGAAGAAAGAGAAGAAGACACCTTGGAGTCAGACTGCCAGCCTCCTCAGT
This sequence comes from Zapornia atra, assembly GCA_013400835.1. NCBI lineage: Eukaryota > Metazoa > Chordata > Aves > Gruiformes > Rallidae > Zapornia > Zapornia atra. The sequence continues at coordinate 88,709 of VZTU01017694.1, forward strand.
TCATTAACATGTGCAAAATACCCTGGCTTCACATCAAAGTTAGTCATGTGAAATTGAAGGATCTGGAGGAATGTGCTGTACTACCAACCTGTTCGATGAGGACAGGTTTTCTTATGAGACTCTTCTCAGTATGGAATCAGGAACTAGCCAGAACACAGACCTTATCCTAGGGATTTGGGAGGGCTGCCTAGCCTGTACTCATCCGGTGCTGTATCAGTTACACACACTCACAGAGAAAGGAGATTCAAATGTTGGAGACTATGAGGACAGGGCAAAACACTGAGACATGGTCGATTTTCAACAGACAAAAATCAAAACTGCTCCCAAGGAAAGCAGTTCCTTCCAGTAACAAGCGTGTGAGGACAGCAAAAAGCCACTGGCACTACAGTGGCACAGGGAAGAAGATAAGGAAGGAAGAATTAATTTCTCCTGAATGGAATGGCTTCTCTAAAAACATTTCAGATTCCTATGTCAACTTTATGCCTAAATCTCTGTTATACAGAGAACAAAGTTGTGTTTAGGCCATGCATTGAAATGAACCACAAACAGCAGCTTTAAAATACATCACATTCCTCACATGGGTGAGCTGCTGATGTTGCTACCTCAGTTTGCAATTTCATATCCTAATCCTTATTCACCTTTCTCCTCAAACCTTGTTTTTCTTGCAGCACTTTCAAGTGACTTTGCCGACAAGCCAAGCAAGAAAATAATGATAAAAACACCCACACTTGTTTAATGCTATGATTTCATTAATAGGTTTATCTTCCATCTCTTCTGTCTTGGGCTTTATGTTATGTTCCTTAGATGCAAAAATTGTGAACTTGCCATTTAATTTGTTTTATGACATCAACTGTGCTGTGAGAAAACATAAGAAATGCAAGACATGATGGGAGTTCTGCTCAGGCTACTGGGCAAGGAAGAGAAGGACCATTTAACTAACCATGCTATTTCTTTTAAGTATATCTTTAATCATCCACTGTGACATTAACATTCCAAAATTATTTTCAGGCTAAATTCCATTCAAATGCTATTGGCCTGAAACTAAATGACTTGAAATGGTATTTAGATGACACCGACGACTCAAGCACTTCTGTTCTTACAGACCCTATGCATATCCAGCTTCAAGTATCGTCTCGCACTTGTGAAAAAGTGGCACAGATGGGCAGGGGCAACAGGAACCAACCCCAGTTACTAACAGCTGCTACTTCTCTGTTTTCTGAAGCTGGCTATTGCAGTAGAAGGACAATAAATTTAAGAGGGGAAATACCAAACGGGAAGAAAAGCAGTAGTGGGGAAGACCAGGGGAGCATCGCGGTAGCAGCACAAGTGTGCTCCATCACCAGCTCTTCTCTAGCGGTTAAGCGAGAGAGAGACCCAACTCTAGCAAAAACACAGGTCTGGATCAGAGAAGGGCAGATAAAGACATGTAGGCAGAGGGAGTAAAGCAGCAGCGGGCTGACCGCTGACCAGTGGCTGAAGCCTCCCGGCGGCTTGCGACCGAGAAGCCGGGAAGGGACCGCACGCCGCGCAGCCCCCTCCTCGCCCCACTGCCACACCCGGTGCCAGGCTCGGGCACCCTTCCCGCCCCGCCGCGCCCCGCCGCGCCACTCACGATGTTCATGTTCGTTTCGGGGTCCACATTTCTCCTCCTTCTGGCCAGCGCCCCTGAACCGGCGATGCTCTGCAGCAGCAAAACGATGACCGTGAGGCCCCGCATCCTGACGGTGTGGGAGGAGGCGAGAGGCCCCGGATCTGCCGCGGCGGATCGGGACCCGACGCTGAAGCGGCTCCGAGCGGGCTCCGCCAAAGCTTTTGTGCCGCCTCCGCCGGGCGCCGCGGCCGGCACGGGACCGCGTGATAGGGACGGGGGCGGCCACCCGGCTGACAGGACGAGGACGGGGGCGGCCGCAGTTCTGTCAGCGGCGGGGAGGCAGCCGCGGGCCGGAGGCGTTGCCCAGCGCCGAGCGGCTGAACGAGCGCAGCCAGCCCCCCCGCACAACGCTGCCGGGCTGGGCGCCCGGGTGTGTCCTGTACCCCTTCGCACCACCCCCTTCGGATGACTGCGGCCGGGCCGGGCCGTCCCGTCCCGCCCTCCGCGAAGAGCTGCTATTGCCGCGCCGGGAGCGACCTGCGATCCAATCCGTCCGCCCGCCGCTCCCAGCGCGGATAAGCGCGGCGGGAGGAGGGCGCTAGGCCGGCGGCGCCGCTCAGGCCATGCGGCGTGGCCTATCGGCGGCGGCAGGGGCCGCCCGGCCCACCCCGCCGGNCGCAGCCGGCCTGACTCGCCCGGGAGGCGTGCGCGGCCTTGGGCTGCGTGAGCCGGCGTGATTCAGCGTTTCTCAAGCAGTATGTGTGTAGGTTCCCCGGCCCCCTGGACTCCGTTTTCAGAAATCTCAGCCCCGAGAGCGGTCCCCACGGTCTTTGCTTCCCAGACCCCCTCGTCCTCTCCGTCTGCACCTCCCCTGAAGCCTCCAGAATCCTCATAGAATCCTGCCAGGGTGTATTTTATTTTCTGCCCCGATCCGGCCGCAGAGCCCGCAGCAGTCTCCAGTGAGAAACCAGCAGCAAGAGGAGGGTGAAGCCTCGGTCGCCACGGCCTCTCCCCGTTAGAGGGACCATCCCCGGGGGATGCTGCACCACGGCGCTGAGCACCTGCCCCTCAGGAAGAGCTGGTCCTTTGTACGGACTATAAAGCCTTGTCAGCAACTCCTGTTATTCTTACACAGGCTGATCATCTATCCATCCTGTCCGAGCATTGTCTAAATACATAAAATCTAATACAAATGGGCTTAAGTTACATGCAGGTACACAGTTCCAGCAGCATTATCATCAGCTTCCTGCAAACCTGTTTTATTTTCATGCTCTCAGGCAACTGGCACTGTATCACATACCCGTAGTTTCTCAGAGAAGCATGCCTGTGGTCAGGGGACGTGTGACCTGGCTTGCAAAATCTTGGACCAAATTCAATTCTATAATAAAAATGTCCACGTTACCACATTCATAGTAATATCTTCAGACTAATACAGAAAATTGATATAAAATACATAGTGGTAGAGCAGGAGTGCATCAAGAACTATTGTTTCTGTTTAGAAAGCATTAATACTGTAATTTTAAAAAATCACAGAAATTTTCAGAGCATCCCCTTGTTTTGATACATGAATACACCGCTCAATACAAGTAACACTATGTAACCCTTCACATTCGTGGAACCCATTTCTTAGGGGTGTTTTGTTTTAAAGAACTTGGGTAGCAAAAATACTGCTCAATGCTTCGTTTTGGTTTTCGATCAGATTAATGACAGGGTACTCTTTCCCCCTAGGGGGAAACCCAAGTTACAAAATGCCACAACTGCTGTTGTCAAACATAGTAATTATATGCTAATCTAGGTTGGGTTGGAATCGGCATAAAATGAAATATTTAAAGTGGGTCCTCTCATTTACTATGGTGTCGTTAATTTACAATATTTTAATAACACAAACTGCATTTCAGGCAATTGTTGGCTGGGCTAATGGTACCAGGGCAGAAATCTTTGTCAGCAGGTATCCATTTCAGCGCCAAGAAAATGTATAGCTATGAGTTTTCTCCCTAAAACATATAGATAATTTTGAAGCCATTCTTGTGTATATACAGAACACTCAAGTAAATAAAGCCCCTTCTGTTAAATATGAATGAAGCTGTTGTTTCCAGCTCCTTTCTGCCCAAGTGTTTTCCAAGAAGCTCTTGCATTTGCTACTATGCAATATAGCTCTCCCTGATAACAGCCAGCCCAGCTGCAGCTTTCCCTGAAGTGAAAGCAGCAGGGCTGCTGTAGATGTATTTCTGGCTTTCCTTGCGCTGTGCCAAGGGAGTTACAAAGATGGCTGCAGAAAGGCTTTTTTAAAAGCACTTTACTGCACATATTTTATTCAATAGGCATTTGTGTCAAACTAAATCATATAGATGCAACTAAAGTCATAAAAATACAGATACTAGGGCAAACTTTTGCATTCCGAAGGAAAATTCTCACATTTTCCCATGAGTACCAGGCTAGGTACCAAACAACATACCAAGGAAACCAGACACCTGGGACAGAAGCAGACAAGAAGCTGACAGTTATTTAGTGTATGGTAAATCATCAGTGTCCACATTTGATGTTGCCCTTGCAGAAGCCTTTTAAATACATTTTTCTACAACTATTTGCAAACTTTATTTTCTGTAGAATACATGAATCTGTGTAGATAATCTAATCTCTTTTTCCTTCTCAGTTCACTGCTACTTTTGCCCACTTTTCAAATGACTGCAGGAAGGTTGCATGCTACTCAGAGTAGTAGCTGTGCTAACTTTTATCTTGACCTATGAAACATCAGCTCCAGCAAAAAAAAAACCAACCAACCCAATAAACCAACCCACATACACACACAGAGATCACTTAAATGCTGAATGAGAGATGTGCGTGGTACTCCTTCTTGTAGAAACCAGCAGCTTTCATAATGTAGTACTATTTGTTTTTAGAAGAAGGGAAAGAGAAACTTGTATAAGACACACCCTGAAATTCCTGAAAACATACAAATTGGCAGTCAGATATTATACAAATTTATAAACAAAACCATGGAATGCTGTTAATTCTTGTCTCTCATTGCAGAGATTGAACTTGATGGCAGCACCAGCAGTTCTGAGGTGATAATAAGGTTTGATATAGATTACTTTCTGGCTTGTTAGGACTGAGGGACAATCTTGTGCATCCTCCAATAAAAACCTCAGAAAATGAGGGGAGCTGCCATTGTCATACACCAGGAAAACTGAGAAGCCTCATGAGGCACCTTTATATGCATATTTATTTGCTTATTCTTACAAAATGGGGGAGGGAGGCCCAAACTCTACAGATATTCCTTATGAATGGACATTAGTATTTAACCAAACATATTTTAACAAGATGCTCTCACATTTTAAAGTTGCATCAGGTCAAGAACAGGAAGAGCTTCTGTGATGTTAATTTAAAAATCTTGAGGAAAGAGAAAGCAAACCTCACCTATATTAGTAAGCACCTTTTTTCTGATAGTATAGTTAATATAATATTAAGCACCTTTTTTCTGATAGTATTATGCAGGAACTATCATTAGAGTAGAGCTAATTATTACAAAAAGAGAATGAATAATATGCAGTTAAAATGCTTATTTACAGAAAAAGCAACAATAATAGTAATATCATGGTTAAAATTCTTACCTCTGCAGTACCCAGCCCATGCCCCATCTCTTTGTTAACAAGTAGTTCTATAATACTAGCCCTATAATGCTAGCAACAGGTCATTGGCTTTGTACCGAATTTGCATGGCCTGGGGAGCTAGGCTTGCCAGGCAGGCTCTGAGCTTATCCTGCCCTGCCTGCAGCTCCGTTGGCTTGTTGCAACGGTGTCAGCAAGTTTCTCGATTTGACTGTAAGACATTTGTTTTACTTTTGTTTATCTTCGCACAGTATGGCCACAGCTTTACGTAGAGAGCATCAACAAACCGGTATTCTAGGTGAGGTGAGATGTTTAGGACTCGAACACAATGACATACATAATGTGGAGAAATACAGGCCTGGTGCAATGACAGAGACCTGGTGATGTGGGTCCACAGGACGGGCCATAGAGGAGTGCAGGCACGGGATGAGATGATGTGCAAATGTTATGCAGACAAGACAATACCAATAGAAGAGAAACCTAAAGCCTGTTGCAAACTTCTGCAGAGATCCATCAGCAGAAACAGGAGGGGGAAATGACTCTTCCCTAGCTTTTGCCCAAGTCCTGGGTTCAGCTAGGATAGAGTTCATTTTCACCAGAAGCTGGGGCAGAACACAGCCAGGACAGGTGACCCAAACTGGCCAAAGGGGTATCCCATACCATACAACCTCATGCTCAGCACAAAAGGGGGCTAGTTGGAGATGACGTGCTGCTCTGAGGTGGTCTGACTATGACTGTCATTGCCTGAGAAACTGCATTGTGTCTCATCCCTTTGATTACTGTTGATGTTATTTTCCTCTTCCTTTGCTGTACCAGTAAACTGTCCTTATCTCAACCCATGAGTTTTAACTTTTTCTCCTATTGTCTCCCCCATTATGGAGCAGGGGATGAGAAAGCAGCTGCCTGGTGCTCAGCTGCCGGCTGGGGCTAAAGCATGACAGAGTGATAACCAGGTCAGCTGGCACTAGCCTGAAATATTCCCCTTATTGCCGATACCCCTGGATTTGAACAAAGTTAAGCACTGGGAGCTATTAGAAGCTGTTGCCACATTCTCCACAATGCAGTGTAATGCATGGCACAGAGCCAGGCTGAAAAAAAGGCAGCTCAGTTTCTATTTACCATACTGAGGGCTGTTCCAGCTGCTTTTGCAGATACTGACAGAAGCTGAACTTTCGCTTTCTGGTTCTGTTAAATTACTCACAGATCACATGAGGACTGGAGCACATAAAAGGGAAGCTGTAACAACAGTGAGCTGTACTCTTTTTGGCTTTGAGACTGCTTCAAGACAAGCAAGCAGAAAACCATGAGGTAAGCAAGGCACACGCTCTCTGAAAGATGCTTTCTGCTATGCCATGGGGAAATAATGCCATAAATGTAAGCAGCAGGGGACTTTGGGGATCCTTAACAGAATATTTACTGGAACAATTTAAATTAAATAAGAATGTAATTGAAGATTTTAATGTTAACTTTGTGGATCCTTTACAGAATATTTACTGGAAAAATTTAAATTAAATAAGAATGTAATTGAAGATTTTAATGTTAACTTTGTGGATCCTTTACAGAATATTTACTGGAAAAATTTAAATTAAATAAGAATGTAATCGAAGATTTTAATGTTATTGTTTCTCTAAAAAGGGACAGTCTCTGTGAACAGAACTGACAATCAGAAAAACTGTGTGTGTGCAGTTCAGAGGTGAAATCCAGGCTGCAGCCATAGCTCATGCTCAGACAAATGGGGGACTGGCAGTGATGCATTTGTAAATTTACTTCCTGATCTCTGCTCCACTGTGGTGGTTTGACCCTGGCTGGAGGCCAGATGCCCGCCAAAGCTTCTCTATCACTCCCCTCCTCAACTAGACAGGGGAGAGAAGATACAATGATAGGTTCGTGGGTCAAGATCAGGACAGGGAGAGATCATTTAGCAAATACTGGCAGAACAGACTCAACAAGGAATAAAATGCATCTAATTTATTACCCAGGCAAAACAGAGCAGGATAATAAGGAATAAAACCAAATCTTAAAACACTTCTTCCCACCCCTCCCTTCTTCATCGACTTCTGTAACTCCTCCCCCTGAGCAGCACAGAGAGATCGGAAATTGGGCTTGTGTCAGTTCATCACGTCCCTTCCTCCTCAGGGGGAGAGCTTCTCACACTCCTCCCCTGCTCCAGTGTGGGATACCTCTCACTGTAGACAGTCTTTCCCATGGAGGCTTCAGTTCTTCACGAACTGCCCCAGCATGGATCCCTTCCTTAGGGTGCAGTCCTTCAAGCCCAGACTGCTCCAGCATGGTCGCCCATGGGGTCACAAGTCCCCCCTACAAACCTGTTCCAGCGTGGGCCTCTCTCTCCATGGGCTGTAGGTTCTGCCAGGAGCTTGCTTCAATCTGGGTCACAGTGTCTTCCAAACATCTCCACCCCCTCCTGCGTGGGGTCCTCCACAGGCTGCAGGTGGATTTTCTACTCCCCATCATTTTCCATGGGCTGCAGGGAGACAATCTGCTTCACCATGGTCTTCTCCACAGGCTGCAGGGGAAGTCTCTCCTCTGGCGGCTGGAGCATTTAATCTCCTTCCTTCTTTATTGACCTTGGTGTCTGCAAAGTTCCTTAAATCTTCTCACCCCTTTCTCTGGCAGCAAGAAAGCTGCCACTTATGTTATTTATTCCTTCTTAAATGTGACCATTGCTGATTGGCTCAGTGTTTGTCAGTGGCAGGTCCAACCTTGAGCCAGCTGGTATTGGCTCTGTCAAACCTAGCAGAAGCGTCTAGCAGCTTCTTGCAGAAGACAGCCCTGCAGCCTCCCCACCACTACCAAAACCTTGCCATGCAAACCCAAATCATCCTGCTTAGTCCAGCAAACAGGGCAGTGCAGGTTCTGGGCTGCAGCTTGGAGTGTACGTGGGGGTAACATGTGCACAGAGGTGCATGTGCACACCCACACACTCAATATAGGGCAAAGCCAAGATGTTTCTGACAGCTCAGACACTGCATTTACCAGTTTTGTTTTGAACTAAGCTAAACTGTATTTAATCTGTATCACAAACCCTTTTTGAGACATTAATATATATTCATTTTTCCACATGTCTTTTCGTTAATTACTTTCCACTGTTGTTTTCAGCCATGGACATTGTCATGGTTCTCAGCTGAGGCAATAAAAAACCCAACTCGCATTTCATTTTGAATTGGATAGGACTACTTAAATGCTCCAAGCTATTTTTTTGTGATTGTGGAGCCAGAATCTGTGCTGTGGTGTTCATCTGTAGCCAAAGGTTGATAACAAGATCATGACAAACCCAGAAACTTACTCTCACTTCCCCTGCATACCATAGGAACTGTAATCACCCCACATGCAGATTTCTAATTAGGAACTGTTCTAAATACCAATCAAAAATGTCAGTTAGGCAGAGGAGATGATTTGAGAAAGGCAAAGAAGTTTGTGAGACAAACATACGTATTAACAACATTTATAAATAACTTTTTCCCTGACCTTCCTCTAGTATTTCTGTGTCAGATGCTTTGGTTGGAAACAGTGTCACTTTCCCCAGTACCCTTTCTACTGTCCCAGAACCTTTCTCTGTATTTTGGGGAAGTTTTTTATTTGATTACCTCTTTTGAGTGGGCTTCAGCAATTGTTCCCATCAGAGTAAACATGTTCCTGAGGCCCAGAGGTGTGCCAGCTTTACCATAGAGAATAGCCATCCTCTTTGACATCCAAACCACCAGCTCTATTGCTATGTAAGACATGGCCTCATACACAGACAAGGATACTTACTGAAACAGTTATTTGGCTCTTAAGATCTATGGTGTCCCGCAGCTTTGGCTTGTTTGAACTATTGTTCCCTAGTGTCAAGAGCTGAGGTATTGCCTGCTTTTGAGGTATGTCATGCCTGGTTTAAAAACAAGAGTAGCAAAAAGCAAATAGAGTAAAAGTAAGTCTTTCTTTGATTTCTTCTAGTACCATTTCCAAGAGTTCCTTGCAGCAGCTAGAATGTCATTTTACATGGAATTTGCAGAAGGAGGATGTGGATCTTGAGGAGCTAGAGGAAACGATAGACGATCAGATTGAGTTTTTAATTAAATCCAACCACAGAAATTACAATTTACTATCCTATGTATGCCACCTAAAGAATTCAAATGAGGAAGCCCTGAGAAATCTCCAAAAAGCTGAAGAAGAAATTAAAAAAATCTATCCAGATGAAATTGCCAGGAGAAGCCTTGTTACCTGGGGGAACTATGCTTGGATCTATTACTACATGGGGAGACACAAAGAAGCTCAAACCTATATAAGAAAAGTGAAAAACAGCTGCAAAGATCTTTCAAATAATGCTCAATGGAAGATTGAGCTTCCAGAGATCTATGCTGAGGAAGGATGGACATTATTAAAGTTTGGGGGAAAATACTACCAGAGAGCAAAGAACTGCTTCGAAAATGCTCTGAAGAGTGAACCCAATGACCCAGAATTTAATGCTGGCTATGCAATAGCGACATATCGTCTGGATGATTTTCATTACAGAAGCGATGAAGATGCAAGCCAGTGCCTTGAGCCCCTGAAGCGTGCAGTGGAACTGAATCCAAACGATACTTTCCTTATGGCATTACTTGCATTAAAACTTCAGGATTTCAGTAGAGTCAACGAAGGGGAGAGGTACATTGAAGAAGCAATGCAGAAAACCCCCGATCTTCCTTATTTACTACGATATGCTGCTAAATTTTACAGAAGGAAAGGAGAAGTGGACAAGGCTCTGGGGGTTTTGAAAAAGGCCCTTGCTGTGACACCAAAATCTTCCTTTTTGCATCACCAGCTAGGACTCTGCTACAGAAAAAAGCTGTTTGATTTGAAAAGAACTACAAGGTACCCACCTCAAAATCAAGTGGAGGAACTCATCCAGTTTTCCATTTTTCATTTTAAAACAGCAATTGACAAGAAAACAAAATTTTTTTCTGCCCACACTGACTTAGCAAATATGTATGCAGAAGCAAAGAGGTATGAAGAAGCAGAAGAGACATATCAGAAAGCATTTCAGATAAATATTCTAAGCAATAAAGATAAACAAGAATTCTACCTCTATTATGGCAATTTTCAGCGTTTTCATATGAGATCAGAATCTGAAGCCATTAGGTATTACACAGAAGGGCTGAAAATCGAAGAAGACTCTTATCCAAGAAAGAAGTGCAGAGATACTCTGAAGAGATTGTTGGAACAGAGAATTCAGAGAGGTTTAGAAGAAGCAACAGATTTTGGGACACTTGGACTCATTCATAGTCTATGTGGTGAGAAACCCGAAGCAGTTGAGTGCTATGAGAAAGCCCTTGCATTGGATCCCAACAATGAAGAATACCTGAGCGCATTATGTGAGGCACGACTTTCCATCTCAAGCTGAAGCCCCCCCAAATCCTTCACACTGAAACAAAACCCAAATCCAAGGACATTTCAATGAACTCTCTAAACTTTTTTCTTTTTTTCTTTTTTTTTTTTTTATAATTAAGGTTGAAGTTAGAACCAGATGAAACATCTGGTGGTATTGCTTTCTGGTCATATTGCAGAAATGATGTGCATTCATTTGTTCATTCACTCACAGAGAGCATGCTTGGAAATAGTAATATCTGCACTATCTTAGACCTCAATACTAAAGCTGGCATAAAGGTTGTGTTTAAGCGATGATCTGTAGAACACAGAACTTCTAAGCTAGGAATCAGATCTTTCCTTCTACTGTGAAAAAGATAAGGGAATCCCACTTAGATTTTACCTATCCACTTGAAAGGCATGCTTGTACACGTGGAATTTCTGATGCTTTAATTTTTTTTTTAATGTCTTTTTTAGCGTTACTTAGAAGAAATTTTTGTTGAAGACCTGTTCAGCTTACTAACTTGTGTGCTCTTTAACTACAAAAAATAACCACTGTAACTTCATTGGAAAGCTTACAAAATCTGTGTTATTGTTGTGAACTATTAAAGTCATTTACATCTATCAACTGTTGCTTCTAGCATCTCTGCTGACCAGTCCTTCTGTTGGTAGATGAAAGAAGGGGAAAAAGCCATTTGAATAAGTAACAGTGTTAAAGTTTGGGCAGGATATTAAAGGCTTCAGAGGTGTTGCACCAAAGAATTAAACTGTGCACAAAACAACATCCATCTAGTTTACCCAAAACTGCACTCAGGAACCACTATAGCAAACATCTGGAGATGAAGGAATGGCAGTCTTTGAGATGCCAAAGAGATGGCTGGCTGCGGGCATGCTTGTGAAAGAAGCCAGGGATAGAAAACCCAAACAAGAAATGTACTGAACTGGACAGGAAGGGCAGAGCATAGTTAGATAAGCACTGGAGAACAGAGCAGCAGAACAAAAAGAGCTTGTGGGGAAGGGGAGGCTGCCCATGTGTCTACATGAATGGAAGAAAGGGTGGAAAGGACTGAGAGGAGGAGTGGAGGAGGGTGATTATCTTCAGACATCCAACTAAAAGTATGTATTCCTTAACAATAGGCCTGCCTAATTCCACAGTATCGCATCTTGGTATAAACATAGAATCATTTTGGTTGAAAAGATATTTAAAATCAAGTCCACAATGGTCTATAATAGCTCATGCTGCTCAGGGAAAACTAATGCTGTACTTCCAAACATTTCTGAGCCCTAGCCAACAGTGCAGACTGAAGCAAACTGGTGACAGAACCAATCAAAAATCAGGTGCACTTTTCTTTCCAGCCATCCTGGAGCATTCCTGCCCCTCAAGATTGATTCCATGCACGAACAGGATGGCCTGAAGGAGTGTAAAATATGATGCCAAATTATGAAACATCAAGAAACCACTCCCCTCTCAGCTCTCCCTTGAAGAATCTTTTGTAATACAAATGAAAGTAATTAGGAACTTAGTGTACAGCATGCATCCACCCCTTCTTCCTAAGAAAGAAGAGCTGGGGCAAAATCCATCCTTGTTTTCCAGACATCTATCAGCTTTTCTGTTACAGGTGGCACTACCTACAGAAGGGGGTAGGGCGAGGAGGGTGAGGGAGGGGGGAGGAATTGGAAAACAAGAATGGCTGGGAGCAGGACTGACACACCACTCCTGAAAGGAGCACAGTAGGGTTGAAATCAGGAGGCACATCTGTGCTCCCCTCCACACCTTGCCACCGGGGCCTCTCCTTCATTTCTCCTGGAAAATGAGCCTTGCAGAAATAAGGAGCAGCAGTAAAGGATTTTGAGGGGAAAAAAGATATGAACTTGATTCTGAAGAGTCGGAGTGGCTTGGTGTTCACCACAGCAAAGAAATGTACCATGAGGCATAGCGATGCAAGGAATCTATTCACCGGGCTTTACCTTCTTTGGTCTGAGGAGGATGGCACTGGACCACAGTACTGTCCAGGGATGCTGCGTGCAAACTGCCTGCCAGTCCTTGCCTGCTGCCTTGTAAGCGAGGAGAACTGTCATTTCCCGCAGGGTGGTGCTCCTGCCTTGCCCGACGCGGTGACGCTGGGAGGAGGCTGAGCCTGAGCAAAACCAAACAGGCGTTTTGCAGCGGGCAGCCGACAGAGCCAGAACCGCACACAGCCGCTGAAGGCCTCTCGGTTCGCACCCAAGTATGAATACAGCACCTACGCTAGTGGTGCGGGGGAGGCGGGGTGGGGGTGAGGTGAAGGTGAAGATAGCCCTTCAGGAAGTATTCATTTATGAATCAAAAGCACCTTCTAAATTACATAGAAAACTCTACTGGAATACACCACAATAGTCACTCATAAGGTATTATTTACTGAGGTGATACAAACTAAGGGCTTTGTTATGCTGACCATGAAGTATTGTTACAGCTTAACTTCAGCTCTTCCTTCTCATGCAAATTGGTAACACTTCAGAAAGCAAAAAAGGAATTTTTGTGGCAATATAAAATATATTCACCATATATACACACAGAGAAATGTTTCAGGCTCAAAGTTTTCTCTTTTTGTCTGAAAACAGGGTTATTTTTCAACAAAAGGTCCTTTTTCAATGTTGTTGCAGACAATTTTTCAAGGGACAATTCATTAGATGTTCCAAAGCTGATCTGATAACAAGTTATCACTAGAACATAAGCAATTTCAGAAGTGTGCCAATTTCTCCATTTCAAACCTCATGGAATGGAAGCAGATGGGATAACTTCAGCAGTTGTCAGCTGTTTCACTCACACTGAATACACTCATACTGAGTACTGCATGGAATACAGTGTCATTCTGGTCAGGATTCATCTGAGGTAGGATCCGTCTCTGTTTCTGTCTCAGACAGATGTTACCCAGCCAAGTTGGACCACACTGTCACAAAGAAGCCAGACAGGCACAGCAGTGCAGTGCTCCATTCAAGCTCACATCCATCATTGCTCAACAGGGCTGGTGGGAGCATGCATTGTTAGCCAGGGAAATTGTTCACAGGTAGCCCAGGTGTCTCTGCCTACTGCTTCACTGTGCCTCACGCCAGGAAACATCCTCTGTGGAAAAGAGCCTGAAAACTACAATCTCTGAAAAAAACATTGCAGATACAATAAATAACTCTTTTTAAAATGGTGTTACCCAGAGACCTGCAATGTGCTGCCTCAAACATTTCACATGGCAGGATGGAGAAGAGTGATCAGTCTGGGTTTTGTGGACCAGGGGGCAGAAGTTTGGCATGAAGCTTTGCAAACCAGGATTGTATTCCCATTTCCTCCACTCACAGGTCAGTTCTTGATGTGCTTCCTTCCTTCCTTCCTTCTGTTTTTGAGCTGACTCATGACAGGACGGATATTTCACAGTGTGTTTCATGCACAGAAAACATCATTCTGATATCTAAGTTTTTGTCCATTCACTTCATTCAGAGCAGAAGAGGTGTAAGAAAACTCTGAAATAGTTCTAGCATTTTCTACAAAAGATCTCTGTATAAAACCAGTTGAATGTTTTCCAGTGAATTAGATATGTAAAACAAGAAATACTGCCTTAATTGTAAGTTAATCACAAATCAGAAAAGCCTATGAAAAGTATCTTGAAATTAAAAAAAGTTCAAAAAATGCTAATAATTACACAGTTTTGCTTATGAGGATTAAAATGCATATAGTGTTATTCAAATGGGCTTTTATAATATGCAGTTCTGGCAAAAACAACTGCTGACACATCATGATGTGGTAAATAACTAATTAAAATGTGCTGAAGTAAGTGACAGCAATAATTTATAAATTGTTGAAATAACTTGTCTTCTTTATAGACTACATATTCCCTACTTTGGACATAAACATTTGCATTAAGGGCTAAAACAGTATCTTCATTGCTACTAATTAATAAAGCCAAATCCTTTTCCCTCCCAAATGTACATATTTTTCCTAACTCATTAAGAAATACTCATGGATAATTTATGTCTTTTTTTAGTGAGCATATGTTAAAATCAAAATTAGGGTCCAAGACTCAATTGTCACACAATGCTGAAAAAAAGTTATAGCATTAGCTTTAAGTAGCTTTTGCACTCCTATCTTGATCTGTGGTCTCTGCTTGTTAAGTCATGCTACTGGCTGTGATCACACTTCTGAAGCAGAGCACTGAGAAATGCTCTGTTTGAGCACAGACAACGGAAGTCAAACAATTTTAATATGTTGTATTTGAAATATGCATGGATAATAGAAATACTTGATGTACATACCATTCGTATACATATAAAATAGCATTATACTGCTGTGGCTGTACTCTTGATCTAAATCAAGTTTATGAACATCAGTGTGTTTTGTTTTCCCTTTTGAGGCACAGAGTGGAATAGGGCACCATGAACAACCATTGAATACACCGCAAATTATTAATAAAACTATTAGTGCAGCATTAATAGCAATTATTTAGACTGATCAATTTGCTGATGAACAGAACACAGCTTTATACAGCATCAAGACACAGAAGTGATTTGCGGAATGTGGAGCTTCTCCATTGCTGACAACAGTTTGGCTCTGGAAATGTAGAAAAATCCTATTTGTTAAATTGTCACATCAGTAATTTACCCCATGAGCTCCACCGAGTCTATAGTTCCCGTGAAGCAGGCAGCAGTAGTATAATTCCTCACACAAGTAGCATGAAATCATCAGCAAATCACAGCTGTTGTGTTCTGGCCATCCAGGACAAGCTCTTCAGTTGGCACAAAGGAGTAGTTTTGCACCATCTGAAGATACAGCTCCTGGGTCCAAGAAGAGACAGATTTGCCACTGGAATATGCAGAAGTGATTTTGTCTGCTAACATCCTTTACTAATAGCTTGTGGAGTGGGCAGTTTTTCAGTTATCCGCTTGCACCAACTCTGAATTTCTTCAACAGCTGATTTCACAGGAGGAAGAGGCTCCTTTTCATGTTGGAAAAATATGAGCCTCTCCTCTGGTCTCTCGGGCTGCCTTTGGGCTTCTTCCATCTAATGCAGCTAAAGCAGGTTTGTCTATCAGCATGCCTCGACCCCTGGCACAGATTCACTCCCCTTTGGATAGTAAGAGAAGCCACAGCATCTCTTCCGCCATCCTGAACAAGGATCAGCTGGAGGATCATACCTGGAATGTCAATGTTTAGAAATTCAATCTTTAAAGATATCCGGGGGGGTAAGGGGGGTTGGTGGGGTGGTAGGGGGGAAGCAGCAACTAAGCAACTACTTCAAAAATTTTGCTGTAGAAGGCTTGGAAAAGTAATTCTAAAGCCGTATTTGAAATTAAGTTGCAACTCAGGTACAAAATTCAGGCACAATGTAAAAATTAAAGCTGCTCCAGAGATTCTTTCAAAATATATCACAGATTTCTGCCAGATTTTCTTAAAACAAAAACAAAACAAAAAAGGCTTTGGCATTTGGAACAGTTATTAGCAAAGAGTTTAAGTTTTTTGGTGGTGCATGCCATTAGTCCATTGAAACATAATGGATCAGAACACCAAAAAGCTTATTTCATTAGCACTATTTCTGAAATAACTTAAGCTTTATTGTTCAGCTTGGGTGACTGATTACTTTATCGTTTTCTTTTGATGATAGTCAACTATCATCTTTAAGATTACCTGTGGAGTCAACATGCTGCATTCAAAATAAATCTGTGAACATCTGAATCTACAAACCCTATTTTCAGTCTGGCTTTCTTCTGTTACTACACTAAGTTGATATTTCTCTTGCTGTATGTAGATTTTATCCAACTAAAACATGGCAGAAAAATATAATTGAGAGATGCTTTATTTCACAGGAGTAGTATCTTCAACAGCGTAACGCTGCAGAGCCACCTCTGGCTCAGGTGAGGCTGTGCAGTGCAGAGCAGAATCCTGAACAGCACTCGTCATCTGTTGCTGTAGCTGTTTGTATCCACAGCCAGAAATTCAACATCCTTTTGGTCTAATTCTGCTGTGACAGAGTAAGCTATCGCTCCGTTTGTCCAGATGTGCTGTTTGGTGCCAGTATCACTGCTGAGCGACCGCAAATGCGTTCTTTGGAAAGTTTTTGCTAGTCTTGCAAAGCACAATAATGCTGAACTGAATATCATAGAAAATCCACACAGGAGGAATGAAGCCGTATAGCTGCCAGTTGTGTCCACAAGCCAGCCTGTAAGAAAACAAATCATGGGTTTTCAAAGGCTCACCAAAATTCCACTATTTTACAGATCCTGTGATCAATAGGAGTTCTATAGACCTCTGGAGTTATCACATACAAATATAGTCAAATCTTTTGGGTTTACATCACCATCACTATACTTTTACCTCCTGGGGCAGGGAGGGATTTGCCTTCAGCAGGCAGGTAAGATTTTTGTGGGCTTTTGTTTAGAGGTCAAGCCCATGAGAAAAGGCACAACAGCCATCAGCACAAAACTAAACATACATCTTTTGAACTGCATGGATTTCACTGGCAGTCTTTAGTCATGCATAGAGAGCCCTGAGATTAAGTATCGTGTGCATGAGATCCTCATACAGAAACAAGCAGTGAGCTATGCTGTAGGCATCACTTCAAGTAATTCCTTTTTCCAATACTTTTGAAAATTAAATTAAAAACTTCTGAAGTAGAGATTAATTGGGAATTGATGTGAACAGCAGAAAAAATATGCAAGATGCCTATATACATGGCTGGCTGAGAAAAGAACTCTCTCCTTTCACAGCATTCAAAATTGAATCAAGTTCTTTCTAAAGAATAATAAGAATACAGCTGTAGTCCTTCACTATAATGGAACCAATGGGGAAAATGATGGTTAGATACTACAGTGATAGGCCTGTGACTAAATAGTAGTAAAGTTGACTCACCAATCTTTTTCGAGAAGTCTGGAGATGAAAAAATCAAGTCCTTCACAGAAAAACCAACCTTGGAATGAAACTCCATTTAGGTAACATTTTCAAGATTGTGTAATTTCACAGTGAAACCTTTTGTTCCTTCTACTTGCACAATTTCCGAACTACGTGAAGTGGTGATGTAAAAGCTCTTAGAAGCCCTGTTCCATACTGGTTTGTTTTTTAAATTCCAAGATGCTTTATATGTAGAAATCATCCCATCAAGATGGGGCTTAAGTGGGATCTAGAGCCTTACAAAGATCTAGGTGCGTTATTTCCCTGCCCAGAGGCTACCTCCACATTTAGTGGGCATTTGCTGTCCTCCTCCTACGTTACACCAGTAGGTAGCTTTGAAGTAGTGAAAAAATTATAGGAAAGTCGTTTGTGAACTGACCTGCAACAGGCGGGCTCACTAGATATGGTATGGCATGCAGGAAATACACGACACCCAGTGCTGATGATAAGGAAGAAGTTCCCACTACATCTGCTGTCACAACAGGGATCAGTGTTACATAGGCTCCATCAAAGTAGCCAAAAGTAAATGAGAAAGGCACAAGCAAGGGGAAGTTTTGGAGAACTGGCAGGAAAAGACAACAGAGGCCATCCATTCCCACAGCAAAGAGGTAGCAAAAGTGCCGATGCTTCTTCAGACACCTGCAAATTTCAAAACAGAAGAAAAATGTTATCACTGGACACAGCATCTCACTTTCTATGCCCTGGGTTGCAACACTTTAGCCTCTCTCTCATATATAGAGCAAGTTTAAGTCCTTTTTCTTACACAGTCTTGAAGATAAAAAGCTCAACTCAAATGAGCCCAGTTAGGGAAAGCTGACCACCTACAGCTGCAGAAACATCTTGCAAGCATCAGCACACACTGCCTACCATATTCTTTGGGCTGCCTCTAGTAAGGAAAACCTCTCCACTGCCAAGACTTTGCAAGCCTCTGAAGTTTCAATGTTCAAAGCAGTGTTGTATCAGGCTTTAAATTCCAGCTCAGCAAGGTACTCCCAATGTTAGTCAAAAAATATTACCATATACCTCTCAGGTGTCATCCTTCACATCAGCCCTTAAACACTGGAGTTAGTGTAAGCCAAGTGAAATGGAAATTCCCCTTCTTCCTGCCCCACAAAACCAATATTGTATTTTTTCCCACAGACTGAATAAGCATAAATAAAATCAAAATCCTTCTTTAGAATCAAAATCCTTCTTAAGTTAACCGGTCTCTACTGATATTGCAGCTGCTGCACACAGATGTTTGGAGTAAGATGAGTCAGCAAAGCATGACAAGTTCTGGAAAATGTGTAACAATTTTAGGTCAGTTCTCCTGAGTATATACCTGACAGCATTGGGCCAGAGCTTTGACCCTTTCTACGACTTCTATGTCTCCCCAGCAGCACAGAAGAGGTAGAAAGACAAGCAAAACAGAGTGGGATCCTCTAGAAAATAGGTACAGAGGATCATGCTCAACATACCTCAGGCAGGGGGGTTACATATCTGCTGTCAAATGCAAGAGCTTTGCACAAATGCATCAGTTATTCAGGAAAAAAGAAATTAAACTAGCTGAATTGAACAAACTCAGAAGAGACGAAAACATTAAGTAACAAGCACATCTGAAAGACAGACTGTGTACTTTGTCTGTTTCTTAAAAGTTACACATCCTACAGAAGAAGTCTATAATGTTAACTTTTATATATATTAATTATACCTCACTTGCATCCAGCCTCCCACCAGCTAAAGTTTACACTTGCTTAGCTGTGAGCCATTACCTCCTGTCTGTTAGCCATCCAAAGGTGATGTTACCAATGATGTCTATGACGCCAAGTATGGACATGAGGAAGGCAGCCTGGTGATGACTCACTCCAACGCTTAAAGCATAAGGTACTAGGTAGACAAAGAGAGGGCTACAGCCGTATGCCATGAATAAAATGGACACTGCCAGCATCATGAAGCCTGGCATCAATAAAAAGTCATATTCTTTCCATGAACAGTAGCATAAACATTCACGAGACCACGCTTTGATTAAAGGTGAACAGATGGACATTCGCTTTAAGTCTTGTTTCTGTGCTTCAGAGACATAATCCTGTTCAAGAAACTCAGGAGCAGTTTTACGGTCCTCCTTAAGAGCAATAGGCCGCATCAAGGCACCACAGACACAGAGGTTTAAAACAAAACCTCCCAGGATGAGTAAAGCTCCACGCCAGGAAAACTGCTCAATTAAGAGCTGGACCACGGGGGCCAGGATGAAGGTACCGATTCCACTTCCTGACATGGCTATTCCATACGCCAGCGCTTTTCTTTTGTTGAAATATTTGCCCACCATGGCGATGGCTGGAGAATAACAGAGCGCAAACCCAAGTCCTAGAAGAGAAAGCATGGTGCAGATGGCTTAATACTGAGCATGACATATGGAATACATTGAATTAAACCACATAACCTTTCATTAGCACAAATGAAGTTTTTTTCTGATTCCGTATCATGGAGCTCAGTCACAGTGTGAAGAGGAACCAGGATGACTCTTTCTTCCACTGTCAGGGTCACAGACGTGACAAACCTAACGGATCATCATTAATCCATGATAACTAAGCTCAGAAAGAAGTGATGGGGTTCACTTTATAACAAGGACGATCAATAAGCATCAGAGAATTAGTATGTCAGCCTCTCCTGGATGCAAGATGAGGTCTTGCCCCAGGGTCTGTGCAGATGCTGGCACTAGGCACGCTGTTCTGATAAGGCACCACTTTGTGTTTTGGTTTGTTGCAAGCCCATTAATTTTCAGGTCTCTGAAGCACAGTACAAAGAGTCTGTCTCTGTAACTAATATTCTGCAACAAACCTATTTTAGTCAGATAAACCAACTCCACACGGCAGCTGCTTAGAGTCCTGACCCTTTTAAATCCCCACCTACAAGTAAAGAGGGAGAAAAAGTCTCAGACAACAAAGCCATGTCCAATTTAGTAAACAACTAAGATTCATCTCTTGAACTGAGAAAAAGATGGTGGTCTTTGCTGCAAAATGAGAGAGCAGATTTTAATTATCAAACGCTTGCCCTACATTGATAATTTTAATAATCAAACATTCCGTATCAGCTGCAGAAATTAGTTCCTGACTAGGGTTTTGGTGCATGCCCTACGTTGAGAGCAAAACAGTCCCCACCACCTTTGGCAGAACTTGCCAATAGAGGAAATAATCACCCAGGACTGTAACCAGCTGGCCACATCCTCCTCAAAGGCCGTGCTGTGCCGGGCAGGCACTAAGCCTGCTAGGAGGGGATAAGTGGATTAGAGGGACTCTGGGCAGCGGGTGCCCACTCAGACACCCCTCTGGAGGCGAGGGGAGGAGCAGGGCAGAGAGCTGGGGTTGGACCTGTGTGGGCAGCAAAGCAGGAGGAGCAGCCCAGAGCCAGACATAATCACTTGAAAGCTGTGAAAATCACATTTGGCACACACAGAGAGTTTATTTTTTAGTGAGTTGGCAGGGGAAAATAGGTCCCAAAAAGCCAATAAATGTCCTGTGAAAAGCGGAAATGCAAAGTTTGGGGCTGAAAATATTTTCATACCTCTTAGAGGGAATTCTGCTGTGTATTGCCACTCCCCCATTTCACCTCTGCTTCACTCCACAGCCTCAAGTCCTTCAGCATTTAGGGATTTAGATCTTCACGGATTATGCTGCCACCTCCTCTGGGGACTGGGGCACCAACTCTAGCCTTTACCAAGAGTTCACCTCTCCATGAATCGGTCCCCAGAGACTAGAAGCTCACTGCTAGTAGAATTTACAACTCCAAGCACAAAGTGCAACTACTTTTCTGACTCAATATCCACAGCAGTTCTTGCTAAGGAAGCCTCAGTGGCATTAGCATGGTATGTGGCACAGTACCTTGCATTACAAGGAGCCTTTTTATTTGTTATGAACACATTTGTCCAAGATTAACATTGTAATACAGGAGTGACATTTACTACAATAAGGATCTTTTTTTCTTTTTTTTTTTTAAGCAAATAAGCTGTTGGCATGTGAACTGCAGTAATTCCACCAACTTGCTACTAAACAGCAGGGGACCAAGCACAAGGGTTTATATCACCACGGCTACCAGGTCAGTATTAATGAGGAAGGAATGTCAGTGTGACCATGGGCACCTCTTGAGTTCCTCTGTGCAGAGCAAACACAGAGAGACAGGACAGTGCAGAAGAATTTGTTACTGCCATACTTGAACAGGAAAGGAGGAGCTGCTACAGAAACACTACCAACCGTCAATTTGTTTGCTTTTGAAATGGAATGCAATGCAGACAAGGATAAGGTGCACAGCTGAGTCACCAGGTATTCACTTGGTGCTCCTCTGCCCACTTACACTTTTGTTTTAATTTAACCTTTTTTGGGTTTAATATACAAATATTTTGGGGCAGCCTAGAACTCCTACCAGAATAAACACCTCTCAAATCACAGGCAAAAAGGAAACACTGTGTATCACCTGCAAAAGAAGTCCATACTGACTTCCCATAATTTCAGAACATTATCCACAGTCCTCCCTCTAGCAGAGGTTAAAGAGTTGCTTTTGCAGCATGCTGCACTTGGGGTGCAGGAGACTCATCAGATACTGAACCTATCACAAGGGCAGCCATAACCTCTTTTTTACAATGAAGGGATCAGATCTGAGTATCTCTACTGACCAGTGTGGTGGCAATAGGGCAGTGTGAACAGATCATCCCTCTTGAAAGAAAGGACCAGCATCTTTAATATTCCCATGCTGTTTTCCTGGCAGGAACAAAGGGTCTGAATGCCTCCTACCTGTAAGGACTCCTAATGATAGGTAGAGATGTTCCAGGCTGGTGGCGAACGAACTCAAAATTAGCCCAGTAGATGCAAGCAGGCCTCCTAGCATGATACCAACTTGGCAGGATACATGATTACTGATTAAACTCCCAAGTGGGGCTTCAAAGAAACAAATAAAGCTGGTAGTTAATGTTAGGTCCTCATACACAGTTTGATGCACCAGTCATCAAGGAAAAGGAAGCGATAGGCAAGCAGGAGGAAACAGTGATCACAGCTACACAGAATGGTCTTCCAATATCCACTCTACCACAATGTGTGTGATGTGAGCACTAAAACACTTGTAAAAATAATTTTCCTGAAATTCAGGATAAAACAAATTTACAGCAGCTTTCTCAGCAGTCATTTTAGTAGATCAAAGTCATTACAGGGCACAGCTACACCTTTTGGGGTCAAGAGAGGCCACAGCAACAGCCCACACCGTTTATTACTTCACACTTACAATACTCAGACCTTCCCCCACCTGGAATTTGCACTTCAGCCTTCAGTAACTTCAGGCATCCTGCCTTGCCCCTCCCTGGCCTTGTGGGCTCCACATCAGACCCAAACAAGAGAGGTCTCACATCTTTTGGACCATCTCTAGGGCTGCTACCTCTCTCCTGCAATTCCACACTGATGGCTGCCAGACCACCCTGCCTTTACCATGGGGTGTCATCACCAGCCCTCTCCCTCTCCACTACCTGCAACACCAGGGCAAGGTAATCCTTATTTCTCTTTTCTCAAGATAGAACCTGGCTGACACAGAAGGTCTCATTCCAGCTGCATCCCTGTGCCTTTGTAGCAGTTCTCATGGATTAACCTGCTTCCACAGGATTATGGCATACATTTTCACCTAGCTGTACAGTTTTAAAGCAAACCCATGAGAAATTTGGTACAACTGCTGCATTGATGTGTGTCATTTTTAGTAACATTGAGTTTTCTTTTAAGGGAAAAGAGTATTTGTAAACGTACAAGTTTGCCAAAAGGAGGACAACCATGACTTAGTCTGGAGGCAACATGTACATCCTCTGCTAAGTCTCAAATATGATTCCAATCAAAAGGCAAAAGAAAAAAGTGCTCAGTTAGTAGCTCTCGAACACAGCTTGTCCCACTAGACCTCAACAAAAGTACATTTCTGAAAACTTAGATCATTTGACAAAACAAAGTTCTGCTTCTTTTCTATAGCATGAAGACACTCCCTTCCTGCATAACTGTGCTAGGGTCGCAGCAGCTCGGATATACCATACCCCAGAGAGCCCACAGTATCTCTCTCCAACAACTTGCTAACACACTAAAAACAGATGGAATTGAAGAAAAAGCAGACACATTAATCTTAAAAGGGTAATACACACCACAGAGCATTGTAGCACAGTCGACAATGGAGTGGATCCAAGCTGTTCTGGCATAATCCTGTCCAAAGTATGCCTGGAACTCCACAAAAAAAATAGAGATGCACCTAGGAAAGAAAAAAACCTTAGTCTACATATAACAGTATATTCTGTGATCAGTCTCATCTCTAGGTGTAAAGAGTATTCACTTAAAGGTCCTCTCCAGATGCCAGGAAAATAAAGTCTGTGGTTTGCCTAAATCCCAACGAGATGGAGAAATTTGTAAACAGTTTCTAAGGGATATTGGAAATGAAGGGCTACCTTAATGCATGAGGGACAAGACGTGAAACAATGTTTGCAAGTTGAGTATTTCCAATTGGAATCTTTGTAAAACACCCAGGATAGGGTGATTCAACCAGAGAAGAAACCTTGCTTTGCACTGGCCACAACTGAATCACAAATTGGTGTCCAACTATTATACCAACAGTGGGATTAGACAAGGTTGATGTAGTACTTAATTCAGACTCCAGAGAGTCATACTCCAGAGAGATTATCAACATTCAACAGATTTCTCACTGTAGGAGAAATATCTCTCTGCTGCGAGATATTTATAACTCATAGTAATGTTAACTGAAATGCTATTTAAGTTGTAAATATCACTGGCAGTGTATAGTATACATCATGATGTTGCATCCCTGGTACACAAAGCCCCAGCTCCCCAGTTCTTCACTGACTTGTTTGCTTGCCAATGGTGGCATTCACATCTGCACTAACTGGCAGGGCAAGGTCATCAAAGTACCTATAGAGCCAACACCACCTGTGGTGTTGTCCAGGTGTTCATGGATGCACCAACTGCAAAGGAAGTGAAAAGCAGCTCCTCATGAGCACAGAATCAAAACACAGCAGGAGACCATGGACATTCCAACCGTTCATTAAAATGGTTCCAGGAGAGGTTACTTCGCTCTGCTTAATGAGTTTACTATTCTGCTTACCTCTGCAGGGGAATGGATTAAAAAGCTGCATAGTTTCATTCTGGTTTCTGGATCAGAGATGCCTTTTCCTTCCCCTTTCTTTTTTTCTGCTGCAAATCAATGAACCACTGCTTTCTTAAGCTTTTTCTTGCACATATTTCATTCTTGCATATGCTCTAGATGTGTGCCAGCCATTAGATGATTTCTTGGCTGTAACGTATTTCACACATGAAATAGAATTAAATCCACTAGGGAATCTCTGCTGTTATTACAGCATTGGTATGTTTGCATTCATAAACTAACACTGTGTCAACATTTCCATGCTCTTTTTATGCTGTTGACTCCAAGGCCCTGTATTTAAGATCTCTAAACCTGGCATCTTTATTTTAAAATAAATGTAAAATTTAGTTAGGAAATTATGTATTTACATTATACTGACTGTCCAACAAGACACTGTCTCGGTGTTCCTCAATTACCAGAGTGCCTATCTCTCTGCTTAATATAACTTAAATGTCTGTGTTCACACACACCAGGCTCCTCTGTGTCCAGCTGACATCAAAGTCCCCCAACAGCAGCTGTGGAAGCCATCTTCCCCCAGCTGTATACATCATGTTTATGCAAGGCAGCAGTCTATTCCTGTTCTTTCTATTTTTGAGAAAATATGTTCTGCATATTGTGGATACCAGAAGGGTATGGAGAGGGGCTTCCTTTTTAGAGCACAGACCATGTCAGGCATGATGGTATCTGAAGTGCTTGCAGTAGGGGAAGGAGGATATTTACAGGTTTCTCAGGTAGGCTCTGGAGCCAAATAAATCCATGGGGCTAGCAAAAATGAGCATGGCTGTGGAGCCAGAGAAACACAGCAAACCCAAAGAGACCCTACGTACTTCCTGCCTCCCCAAACAAACCACCACAGCCTGAAATAACACTGCCTGCCTGAGGCTGCAATTTTGAAAAAAAAAATCTAGGAGAAGGCGTTGAGAGATAGAACAGCTGTCAGAGGAGGCAAGACTAAAACCAGAGGGCTCGTAATCCATCAGCTGTGCCCACACTCGTGGAGATTTCAGGAAACCTTTAAAAATGTAGCAAGAGTGAAACTAATAGCTAGCCAGAATAACCCTTGCAGATGTGGGACACGAGGGGAGATCCCAAATCCTCTATCTAAGTTTAAAACAGAAAAAAAAAGTGTAATGCCACAGATAGGTCAGAAAGAAGCAGCAGCCCCTTTACCTCGTCACAGCCCTGGTACAGATGGTGACAAGGAAGCAGCCAGCAACGATCATCCACCCCCAGCCTCCGTCGGGAGGGCCGGTGTGCCGGGCTCGCTGGGGCGAAGCCATGACCCAGGCTGGGGCGATTCCTCCCTCCTCCCCACCTCAGTGGCGGGGGCCGACTCTGGCCGGCACACCGAGTGGGCACCAGGGCTGCCTGGCACATGGGTTACTGGCCATCTGAAGGGAGAGAGAGAAAAAACAGGCAGAGAGGGAATCAGGGTACATCGCACACACTGCAGAACTGCACGGCTGGGCTAGGACATACTGCTTTGGCTTTGCACCATAAAAGCAGGGTTTTTCTTTCAAACACAATTTATTGGAAGCATGAGTGCCATCAGAATTTGGCCACACACCTGTTAGTTATTTTACAGTAGTTGCCACAGCAGTTACATCCTAGCACATGATGCTTTTTTTGGGATAACACATATATGTAAGTCACATCCTTAACTGGTGCCAGTCACTGCAGCTCATTTACCTTCAGTAGGGCTCGCCCTCCTCACACCAGTCTCTGGCCTGAATTGCACTTTCAATTGCAGTCTCCACTAAAGTATCCATGCTTGTACACAGTTTAGTGCAATTTTTTTGTTTGAATTTTCCTTTCACCTTCGTATGAAGAGGGAATATTCACTGCAAAAATCAGAGCAGATCTGATGATGAAATGACCTCCTTGTTCTCATAAGCCAAACCTCAGATGAAGGCTGTAATCAAGCAGGACATGGTGACTTCATTTTTCTGAGTATGGGCAATTCACTGAAGGATAGAGCTAGCCTGTCCCTTTCTCCCATCCACTTCAGTCAGAGTAGCATCTGTATCCAGGCCACGGGCTCTGCAAAGGCTCTAAATGCATACTGCACGCTGCAGGAGACCAAATGACAGGCACTGGACCCTGGGTGAGTAACTGCGTATTGAGGTAGCTTTGCTAATGCTGGGGGTGTCATCAGCAGCATGGGACCAACAGCCCTCACTTCTCTCTGCAGGGCTAGATCAACGAGCCTGGGAGACTCCATTTTGCTCAGTGCAGGAACATGCAGTGCTTCCTGTCAGTGCCAGGTTTCAGACTGTGGTTTTGGCATTATCAGCAGGTACCTAGCCCTTGGAACAATCAAGGATTTATAAGACATAAGCAAAATATCTGTGATGTCTTTCACTTTTGCTTGGAGAGAAACTTCAAATATTTCTACATCACCTAATATGAGAGATGCAATGTTCCCACTGACAGGAACCACAGGCTTCACAGGATGTCTTACCTGTTGTAGCACGTAAGAGCCACAGAGCCAGTCAAAAGCACAAGAAACCAGCTACATGTCTTATATGTCTTCTCAGTCCTTGAAGCTGCTCAGCCAGGTGATGCTCAAGGCTCAGCTCTGCAAAGCCCAGAGCTTTCTGACCCAAAACAGCAAGGCACCCCAGATCCAACCCTAAACATCACCACAGGTGAATGCTGAGAAGTATTTGTCACTGCCTCCCTGAGATACCAGAAGGTGCACCTCGAATCCATTACAAAATTGTTTCAAGAAAACATACAGACATGTTGCCAAACCTAAAGATCAACAAAGTAGGAGAAAACAGGAATCATATAACAAAAATAACAACACATTGAAAGCTTAGCTGAATTCCCACTGGGTTGTAAATAACACCCTATAAAACCACTGTCCAGGAGAATCAGCAGACTTTTTTTAAAGGGTTCAATA
Source organism: Zapornia atra (assembly GCA_013400835.1). Lineage (NCBI taxonomy): Eukaryota > Metazoa > Chordata > Aves > Gruiformes > Rallidae > Zapornia > Zapornia atra. Next base: position 116,209 of record VZTU01017694.1, read on the forward strand.
ATCTCCTGATTTAAAAAGTAAAAGGAGTTTTATCCTGATCTACCTGTTTGGCTTTCAAAGTGCAAGAATTGCAGCTGATCATACGGAACGCCCTATGTACTAATGCAACTAATAGAACTCAGCTCATATACGTTAACAACAGAAAAAGCAGTGCAATTTTCAAAGATGGGTTAAATTGAAGAGCCAGTGGCTGCACTGTTGTAATGAGGCACCTGAACTGCCATGGGAAGCAAACAGCAAAGAGAACCATCCATAATCTCACAAAAATAGGTGTGCTTGTCACTGCTTTTGAGCAGTGATTTAAGGTAACCATGTTTGAAACGGTATCTTTGAAAAATACCAGTTAATAAAAATATCTACAGAAGATGCCAAAACTATATTATACCACCATCCAGTTACACAAGCTAAAACCTGCCATCGTTAAATATCTGTTCCAGGTCTTTGTGTGTTCCTCAAGTACCATTTATTTTTGCTTTTGTGCTAGTCAGTCCATTAGTGATCACACATTTTATTTAAGGCCAAAATGCAGCATTCTCTTTAGAAAAAAAATTATCATCCTGTTTTCTCTCTTTGTATAATAGGTTTTGCTAATATTTATTGATAAATAAATATTTGATAAAGTTTTCTAATAATTACGAGCCCAAAGCAATGCCCACAAGAAACATTAGAACAGGTACTAATGCTGTCTGTATTATTCTCTTCTCCTCCATTGTCACAAATATCTGTTTTATTTTAAGTTAGACTGTAATATAAATCTTTATAAGGTCTGTGTTATTCTGTGTTTAAATGGAGCTTAGCACACTAGCGGTCTTCACTGCAGCATGAAGTACTATCACAATATAACCCACACTAGTGAATTAGAAGAAAGATCAGCTATGAAAAAAAGAAAACCTATAATGACCTGCTTTGCTTCTCACTTGGTGGCTTTTGGAAAGACACACTGTGCTGTGCTCTGATTGATTATCTAAACGCTTTGTATAAAAGGATAAGCCACATCTCAGATGGGACATCCGACATAGATATGGTTTGGGTTATATAGCAATGGTCATAGCAGCTCACAACAATTGAACAAGAATTCATGGCTGGGGTTACAAACCTGATATCTCATGTGTGAGATACCTAAGTGAGCTCACCTAAGCTCCTAAGTGAGTTTACAGGGTCCCAGCTGGATGCAATCTCTCCAAGTTTGTTCCTACAGCTGATGTAGCAAAACCACACAAAGCAAATGAGATCACAATTTCAAACCTCATCTTTGAGGTGTTCCATTGCTAGAACTTGCGTATGTAAGAGATCAGTGAAAGCTCTGGAGTGGAGACCAGGACAGTTTGCCTTTTCTGACACAACTTTTTAATACGCAACAAAAAATGCCAGTGCAGCTGGCTTTCTGAGAAGCCTCTGCAGGTGCCCACATGACCCCAAGGACATCGCTGGCCTCTTCACAAGCCTTGTGATGTTTTGCTTGAAGTGTAAAGTTCATTTTTTGACCTTACCTATTTGCTTCAGGACAAACATAGAGCAGTGCCAGTGTATACCCGCACCCTCCTTCCCTCCCCACTATGTTCTGAAACAAACACTGCCACAAACACAGACAAATCGAGGGGGAAAGGTACAACAGATTGGCTAATGAAGTAAAATAAGAAAGCCCAGGTGTACACAAACATGGCATTATTCACAAAATCTGTGAAGGAGGCAAGAAACACCTGCAGTCAAAAAGATTATGGGCACATGATACGGAAGACACATCCATGGACTTGCCACTTGATACTCTTATTCTGTATTCGCCTTCCAGCATGCACTGCTAATTTGTGAGCTGACCATACATCTCAAGTGTTGGATCCATCCAGATGACAGATGATTTTGCAGGGCTTACGTTACATTTTCAGTAAACTGACACAAACAAATGTCTGATTCTTTATTTTTAACTAATAGGGTCAATTATACATCCCTTTCTGTATAGCTCCAAGCAACAACTGTCTTATTAAATCTGTACAAATATTGGAACAACAAGTTATCTGATGGCTAAGGCAGATCCTGGATCAGTGAATGACCAGATAATAAATCAATGCAATTTGATGCAAGCCACCACCACCACCACAATCCTGTCTACTTAGATGG
>VZTU01017694.1:118348-150600 GCA_013400835.1 Zapornia atra
TTGGTAGATGTCTGCATCTTACCCAGCCACAGAAGTCTCATATCCAATCTAGCATGAAGCCAGAGTGGCACAAAGAGATTACATCCCAATTTGGCAATAAGGCCTACCATTACATTATCTTTCCAAATTCGCATTAGAGCAAGTACCAATGCTTTGCACTATGTGGCCACCACACTTTGCATCTACACTAAGAGCCTCAAAAGTAAATTTATTGTATTACTGCAAGTTTAATACATCACATTCAAATTCATGGGTGATTGAATAGCCCATAAGAATCCATGACAGCTACCTGAATTGACAGGGCACCGATAAAAGTTCAAATTATTTTGCTCAAGGGTTTCCTGGCAATCAGAAGTAATGCTCCTTAGTAGAGTTTGCAAAAGCATCTAATACTCAGGATCTCTCTGTGATGTAATTCAGATGTACCTCTGCGTTACCTTCTGCAGTCTTGGCAAGGTAGGGCTGCTTCTTTTGGATCTGAGCAGTACCTTTCATTGCCCCTTTCGGAAGGGTGAAGATTTCATTGCTAATTCTGATTATTAGGGGTGGAGGAGGAAGTTCCAGGAATGTCAGAAGGGATAACAGTAACTCTTTGATAAGCAGAAATATACACAAAATCTTTTGGAGGAGTCAACAATCTGCACATACAGAGCCCTCACTACTTTTAATGCATATACTGCAATATCTGGGTGCCAGGACCTGAGCCTAGATCTCTGGCCCAACTTCCCAGGCAAGTTTCAGACGAGGGGTCTGAGACCCTAGTTAGCATTGTAGTTGTACGTTGCTGTACTTGGGAAGAATTTGATGACATATCAGACTAAGCAAACATAGATTAGTCATTTGGTTACACGATCACTTGCTGTTATTTTCACAGAACCATGCCTGCCAACATACACATGAACAGCAAACACTTAACAAGGTTACAAGCAACCAAAACCAAAGATATTGTAAGAATTGACTGGCCATCATAGAAACAGGCCACCCAGCCTCCCCGTAGTAGGATCAGTGCAAACCTCATCACCTTGACCTCACGCTTGCTTCAGGGACTTCTGGGCTTGCCACAGCCGCTGCACTAATGGGCAAATTAAATAATTACCTTTCTACTTGCTGCACATATCCAATAAACACCTATTACAGCATCCTGGCAATTTTATTCTGAGGTTAGAAAAGTACATTTGCTTATACCCTGGTGCTGTTTTCTAGTTACCTATATCTAGATTGTGAATTCTGCAAATTAAGTCGAACAGGCAGGAAGCACATGCATTTTCTGAGTAACCATGTCCACCACTTCTCAGCCCTACCTTGGTTTGCTCTCATGTTGCATCTTTTTGGTGCAGGATAAGACTTCTATTGCATATCTGCCCTACCTTTAGCACTGTAAGGTCCAAAATCCCCCTGGCAGGGCTGGTTGCTATCATAACACACCTCAGACGTGCATAAAAGTTGCTGCATAGAAGCTGCTTGACACAGCTAAAGGAAAGCAAAGTTAAAGAAAAGCTCATGGAAGAGCTCTGCACTTTGCAACCCCTGCTAGATAATTTTCACTCAAGCATTAAAAAAAACATGCTTTGCCATGAGTTCATAGAAGATGTAAGTGAGGTGAAGGTGGCAACATATTCTGCTGATCCCTAAGAAATCCAGTTACCCAGTGTGCCCTCACAGTTCACTAAACAGTGACTGTTCTCCAAGTTAATACATTAGTTTTAATTTGGCAGGATAAATAATCTATCAGTTACTTCAGCAGCTGGTTTTGAGAAATCAGGAAAGAAAACAGCTGCTCCCTTATTTGGCCTGCTCAGCCAGCAAAAAGGAGTGGGTGAGGTTACTAAAAAGGCATTGCTATAACCTTGCACCTCATCACGAGGTCCCTTTTGCTGTGGAAAGGAGCACAGAAATCCACAGCAGCCTAGCAACTGGCTGGCACAGCGACGGGAGCCACTGACCTTTTAAAACACGGCACGCAGCCAGCAGAGCACTTGCTACCCCCTCCGCCTGCCCCTCCGTCCACCGTAAAGATTTTCTTCAAACAAATGGATTCAATAATGATATTGCAACAGTGTGAAATGAAGACACGAAGCATTTGTGTGACAAAGGATGGAGGAATAGCTGGTAGAGTCACATCAGTCTGCCCAGGGGTCACTTTTTTCCTACCTCATTCAGCTGCTCTATTTACAGCACAGATGTACCTGGGCAGCTCCATCATCTCAAAAGAATGGTACCTCACCTGGCAAACAATTTAGATGCTTTTTGAAAGTGCTCCATTTGTAGCAGGATATGATTTCAGACAGAGGAACAGGCACAACATTAGGATTGTATCGTGGCTGCCCCACAGCAGCATACCCCCCTCCCCCCCCCACCATACTGGGGGGTTTCACTCTGTTACTTTCTGCTTATTTGCACTATTCTGGCTACACAAAAATAAAATGGCTGAGCATCAATATACTCTTGCAACTTCCTTCAGAACCGTATGGAAAGATTTTGTGTGCTTCAACCCAAGGGAGTCAGCCCAAATTTGTATACCCACAGAAATAAGCACGGAATCCAACCCTTACTTTTACCTGTTTAGAGATGTACATCAGAGAAGAATGAGACTGAGAATTTTCTTTCTCAATCAGCATAAGATACATACAAGCACACACATAAACTGTACATTCATAGAGATGACAGGTTGGGCAAGAAAACTGTGACAGAATCTGTGCCCAGAATGCCAGGACACACTCCCAGAACAGGTTCATTCACACTTATGAATTTAAACCCTGTTTTTCTTGTGAACAACAACGTACACAGCTTTCAAAGTCACTTTGAGAACATTCATGCAGATGAATTTTATGAAGAACAAGTATAAAGCAGCTTAAGCATAGCTGGAGAAAATTAATTAATGCTTAGAGTGAAAGGTAATGGAATTGCATATCTTTATGACATTTACCAACCTATGCACCTAGCTCTAAGGCAGTCCCAATATTTTCCTGCATTTACCCTACTCATAGCTCTAGGACAGTTCTACCATTTTTTTTATCTTAACCTTAAGATTGTACCAAGTGTTCATTATTTGTAGTCATTTGCTACGTTCAGTCATGCTAACTGTTTGGTTTATTACTCTTACTTTCTGTTCCCTTTCCTCTAACTGCTGCATTTTTAACTAAAAAAAACAACAAAACAAACACCACAAAAGAATAAAAAACCCCAAACCCTCAGAACAACTATGAATAAAAAATGAATAAAAATGGCAAAGAGTGAGTAGCAAAGGATAAAAGAAGAAAAATGTCAGATAAACTGTACATGCTATGTGAGAGTAGATTATAAGAAATGTATAAGATTAAATATTTCATGTGTTTTGAAAGAGTTATTTTTTAGGTCTTGGAGGATCAAGGATGACCTTATCTGTAACAGTCTTGCAGTACAGAAATGAGTTTAAACTAAGTAGCACGTTAAAGGGAAGACAGAAACCTGGCAGAATACTGATTATCAATTAGTATCTGATTACCTTCTTGTCAGAGGTTTCTCTAATTCCACAGTGTCAGGATCTCTCCTTCCCCACTGACTGACCAGTGTCCTCCCTAGAGGCTTGCTAATCCCTTAAATCATTCCCTACATCCCATCAAATATGGTAGAGCACATATAGGAGGGATGCAGTATTTGATATGAGCACAGAAGACACCAACTGCTGCAGAAGCTTCAATCAACTGAATTGTCAAGAAACAGCACTTTTTTCAGCCTCTTGTTGCTTCCCCCACCAGCAACTGCATGCCATGGTAGGCACTACAGCCAGCAGCCTGGCAGGCAGCTAATTCCAAGTTGTTCTTAAATACACAGGAAGTAAGGACTCTAATTCTGTACAGCTCTTGGAATTCAAAGGCTGTTTCTAACCTAATCTATTTTCTCCAATAACGAGCTGTTCCGTTCTGCACCCCGGGTTAGCCATTTAACTGGACGAGTACTGCTTTCAGCAGAGGCTCTTTATCAAGAGCTGTATGATTATGACTTTGACTTAAAAACAGCCCAAGAGGTCCTTTCCAACCCTATGTTCCTAAATGAAAATAACTCCACAGAGCATCTAAAGGCTGCTAATCAATATCCTCAGCTTTCTTTTCTGCTTAAACACATCTCTGCCCAGCCTCTAGATAAAACCAAAGCTTCCACTTTTCTGAGAAGATTGGCAGGTTGGTCCACTGAAATTTTCCTTGCACAAGCTAGGAATGCATATAAGTAAGATACACATTCAGCTTCTTAGATCTCCAAAAATTCAGTACCTCTCCAGCACTATTACAAATGATTAACAACAAAAACCACTCACCTGAAAGTTCATTTAGGGAATTGTACCAGAACCAAAGTAAAAAAAAAAATTAAAACCAAACAAAATCCAACCTGAGTTTGAATTGCTGGCCCAGCACTAACACATATTAAGCCAGATTGTAATAACTTTTTCCTTTTTTTATCTACAACATACCTGCATAAATCTGAATGGTTTACTCTGAAAATCTTTAACCTCAGTTATACTTTCAAGGAAGGATTTCTCCATGATACAAAGTAGATGCAACATGAATAATCTATTTGCATTCTAGTAGCATTTTGGGACTTCTAATCGGAATGGGTGTCATGGTGCTAGGCAAATATCTAATAAAGTAAGATATCTAATAAAAAATATCTAATAAAACTTGCCTGAAATCCAAAATATTTCAAGACAGAGAAGATGAATAACATGAGAACACAGTTTATTAAGCCCTATCGCTATGATGAGCGCTAAATGTTCTTGTTTGCTTCAGTTTCTCCTACGAGGGAGAGATGGCTGTCAAAGAGAACAGGCTGAACAGAGCGTAGGCATGTGAACAGGAGAAGACATGTGGAAACCAAGGGCTGTTAAACAGCTGGTAGAGAAGGGAGGCGCCAGAGAGGAGCATAGGTAAGGGGGGGCGGTGCAAAAGAGGGGCAGGAGTTGGGAAAATTCCCTTTTACCCAGGAGCAAAAACACTCAGAGCAGAAACATGAAAAACATGGTAAAAAGTAAAGGTCACAGAACAGCACAAGATCCATTAGTTACTCCCCTACCAAGAAGCGTGTCACTGGGAAAGGAAGAGCCGTGCTGGCCTCCCACAATGATGGCTTTGCAACGCTGGCTCCTTAATCTGTCAATTTTGCCAGAAACTGGTAAACCAAATGGCATGGCTGGAGCCCCAGCAGAAATAGTTGCTGTCTGCTGAGTTTGTAGTGCTCAGATGAAAACAGTAATGTGAATTTCCCTTTTCTTTGGAAACCATTGTATGGGGCTAACATAAAAACAACAGCCTGGCAGAAGTGGTCTACAGCAAAAGGTGAAGCAAATTATAACAGAAACCTTTTGATCCTTTAACATAGTTTCTGGCTATTTTTGTAGAAAAAACCCTTGACACAGAAAGCTTGACTTTAGCCTACTTAACCCCACTTAGAAATTGTCATTTTTGATTGAAATTCTGAAATGTTTTTGAAACTAGCAAGCACAGTGCTCAGTTTTCACTGCGATGAAAGTAAGAGAGAGCTCAAACACTTTCCCTGAGTACACAGCTGTTGCTGAAATCTGAGCTGAGCCCATTGGCATGCACACCCTTAGCAAGGTTATGGGCACCCACAATTCCCTCAAACATGTATTTTCTTCCTGGAAGTAGAATCCTACTAATTAACTGATAGCCAACAGCCACAACGCTGGGGGTGGGGGCATGGTATCATCACTGTCTCTGTTCTATCTTTCTTTCCTCTTCCTGCAAATAAGTGAGAATAACCAAAAATTGTTATTAAAAATATCAGGAAATCTTTTGGGGAGGAAACAATCAATCTCTGCTGTTCAATAACTGCACTTACACAAGACTGCTAAATTCTGCTAAGGCATAATTTTTGGTGTTGAGGGGTTGCTGATGACATATCAGTACACCTTGATAGCATAAGAAGTCAGAGTTGTCTGAGGTTCATTGTTTTTCAAGTATCTATACATTTTAAAATATTTCTACATTTTCCTAAAATTTCTAATATTTATTTCTAATAATGATTTTTAACACATGGTGGGTAGGCAACAGTTGTGAAGCTTTGTTTGTTTACAGAGCTACCTATATATTTACTGATTTATAATTACATTGCATTTATCTGTTACTTTTGAGATTTATGACATATCATTAACTGTGACCAAACATTTTGCCAAGCGATTCCTATTTGTGGTTAAACTGAAGTATGCTATAATCCAATCATTTTCTGAATCATCAGGCACCTACTAATATCCTATTATATTCACAGATTCACAGAATTTCAGGGTTTGGAAGGGACCTGCAGGGATCATCGAGTCCAACCCCCTGATCACGACTATAGTGAAGGAGCCACAACTCTTTTTTTTCCTGTTAATTGTCATGCTGGGTGCACTGAAATGTCAAGAACAAGTTTTACTGCCCAGCCTTTTTCTATCTGAAGAAAACGCTGTTACCAGATGTTACCCAGATCTCCCCTGCAGAATCCCCTCCAAGGAGGGGAGTGGCTGAAGGCAACAGGCAAAAACCCAAGGCCAAGTGAATTGGGAGGAACATTTGCCAGGGGACAGGCAGATGCTTCCAGGTGCTTCAGTGGGGAGAATGGAAAAGAAGATGCAACAGCTGCAATCAAAACAGATTGACAGGTTACCTGCTGAAGAAGAGACCAGGACAGCAATAGAGTTCCTATTCTCATCCATTCTTTTGGTGGGCTTCAGTACCCCCACAGTTTTGCTAGCAAGTAAACGGACTTCCATCCCACGTACAGTATTCCCACCTTTGCTTTCTAGGGTGTGCTGCTAAAGGATTTACAAAAAACAGATTATTTTTAATTTTAGGGACAGAAGTTTCGATTCCTTTTGATGCAAGTTGATAAAACCCCAGGTCACAGATTGCCACTCTCCTGGGATTTCGGGGTGATACTACGTTTGAGGCTGGGTGGACTCAGAGCTCAATAGCCTTGGTGACTGTGAAGCAGGCTTTCCTTATTGCCATGCTGGGCACATGGGGGATCACTCCTCCTAATGCACCTGCTGTTCAAAGACTAATTTCTCATATTTAAACAGATTAGCTCTACATATTTGTTGTAATTTCTGACAAGAGGCAGGGTTAAGCAGATATTTCCCGGAGGACATTGACATTAGCCCCTCCCTGGGTAGAGCATGCTGAGTGGCACTCAGGGGGGTCTTCTGGTGGTCTGCAGGGATGAAGGCTGGACGTCTTCCCCTCAGTGGGCTCATTACCCCTTCCCTCAGCACACGCTCCTTACGAGCGTCGCAACCACATTCCCGCACAAGCTGGCTGGGACCCCCTTTTTGGCTGGAAACTAGTCCTACTCCATCTCTCCACTGGCCCCGTTACTTATTACCATGCCCCTGGTCCAGCCCTGCGAGCGCAGCGCCTGGGCAGAGGCCGCCGGCTTCTTAAAGAAATGTTACCATACAACCATAATTGTCTGTAAATACTGAAAAGACTTTTTCTATTCAAAGTGGTCCTCAGCTGACACTTTTCCTACAGACAGTACGTTAATGTTTCCATCTTCAGATCTTGCCCTGAGAAAAAACACCCCTGCAAAGCTGCCATGAATACCTTCTTTTACAGATTTTACACCCCAAAATCTACTTTGGTGATAAGGATCCAAAAATCCATCTCAGGTTAGCTGGAGATGACCTGGCAAAATGCTCTTCTGATCCCTCCAGAGAAAATTAGGATGCTGTCAGGCAGCCCAGGAGCACTTAGGCACCAATAGTGCAGCTGTCCTCAGATAAAATCAAGGAGCTGAAGACTATGGAGATACATGTTCCTGCACACACCTGGAAGTGCCAAAGATTTCCAAATGCTGTGATTGCTGCCAGCTTTTATGTCTCATCTCTGATAAGAAATCAATGAAGATGGACATTGGTTCCAATATACATCCCCAGAATGGTGGGGGGGGCAGGTCACAGCCCAGGGTAGTGCCGGGCACCATTCTGAGGTGTCCTGACAGAGCTGCTGCCCAGTGCTCAGACACTCCTTGGCAGACAGGAAGCACAGAAAGCAGGAAACAGGACCATGGGAAACTGATACACCCTCATCTAGAAACCTCAGTGATGTACTTACTGAAAACGTACTTGTACTTTGAGCTCTTTAGCAGTTGTCATCTTGTCATTCATTTATGGAAAAGCCTTATTCAACTTATGCAAAACTAATTTGGTTTATAATGACCTTGATGTTCCTGGCTGGGTTTTTGTTTAAGTACAGCTCCTAATTTTATTAAGACATCTTCTTCCTCTGTTCTTGAAACGTTCAGAGTCTGAGTAGCATTATCAGGATTTTAACAATTCACATGGAAAAATACTTTTCACTATTAATTTTCGAGATGTGGATCTCACACAGGTGTTTTCTAAAGGGAAAGGACAAAGACATGACTATTTTAGAAAACAAATTCTGTACCTACAGAACAAGCTATCCAGAAGATTGCCTCTATTTATCTGATGTTCTAGGGCTGCTGTTAGCATCAATTCATCATCTTCTCCTTCAATATGCAAGATTTGTTTGCACAAACTAATCAGGCATGAAAAGGCAAAGCAGGTTATTTCCTTTCATTCACACAAGCTTGTGTTCTGAAACAAAGCTACTAGGATACTTAATGGCATATGTGCTCTTCTAATGGACAATACACACCATATGATAGCAAACTGTCACTGCAAACATTATTTCTCTTAGGGGAAGTTCAGCTGAAACCTCAAACTCTGTAAAACTAACAAAGCTATATTATCATTTCAAAGCTGCTATTAAATTTCCATGTAATAATGGTAATATATAATTATTGTATATACAATGGTGCACTAATATAATCCCCAGCAGGCACAGAAGAAAATTCTCTAAATACTGGAAAGACAACGGGTTAAGACAAAAGCCAGGACATCTGCTGTTTCGTGAAGCAGGCTTCCAATAGCAACTACTGATGAATATTGCTTTATAGGGTTAGTATTTCTGAAAAGTCATTGCACAGATCACATTTACTCCACTAAAAAAGCATAATATATCTATAATATGTATTATATATAAACAAAATAGCAGTAGGTACATACCAATGAAGAAGTCTCTGTACAAGCTAGCTTGTATGTGTGTCACTGCACACAAACTTCAGAAAATAGCAGCAGGGAAGCTATAAGCTGGGAAGGAAATATCAAATACTAAAATGAAAGACAAGGAAACAGATGGAGTTCAAGAGGAAAAATTCTACCATGCCATAAAAAAAAAAAAAAAAAAAAGAATCTATGTATTTACCAGCATGCACATCATGAAAACATGCACCTACTCACAAGTATCAGTTTGTCTTAGGGAAATCACACACAAAGTTAACAAACAACTGTCACATCCTGGGCAGATCAGCACATTCTTCATGCTCAATCTTCCATTCAGCCTCACCAAGCCTTCCATATCCCCTCTAGATCCTTGCTTAATAACTTATTTTTGGCTTTCAGGGAATCTTTATAGCTTTGAGAAAAGTGCCTCAAGTTCCCTCTGCTGAGCGAATACTGATGCACTGTATTACTGTACTACTGCTGTACTACTGTACTACTGGCTGTACTACTGCTAATTGGTATTGCAGCCCAGAAATAGTTTCTCAGTTTTATGTTAAAGAACATTTCTTTCCATAGAGAATGTTTCTGTTTTGGTGAGTGAAACAAGAAAAAGAAAATCTACCTGTCCTATTAATTATGTTTTACTTTTCCCTCCATATTTCTGGGTATTTTAATGCTTTTAAAGTTGATTTCATTTTAACTTTCTCTGTTCTTCCCATACAGCTCCTCAGCTTGCATCCTCTTGGCTCCATAAATGTAAAGAACAGGCTCTATAGATGCACAGAACAGTTACAGGAAGTGTTCAAACATGATTGTGTTCACATTTAAGGAATGGAGATAATGCTTGAAAAAAGTAGCTGACCACGAGAAACATGGAATAGCTTAACTCTCAAAAAGCACAAGACCAAGGCCTCTACTGCAAAGGACCCAAGGGTGCCTCCTGCAGGAAAATTAACCTGTAAGTAGAGAGAGCTGAAATTGTACTGGAGATGTTTGTGTTACATCAGGACTGATAAGGCAGGATGTAGAAAAAACAGGAAAACAATTTTCCCAGATTGTATCATGTTTGTCTTTTCTCTTCAGCAGCTACTCTGAAAAGGCAGATTGTTATAGAAAAAAACAAACAAACAAAAAAGAACCCATATGGAGCAGCAAGACAAGATGTTAGGGAGTCACGTGTTAGACTGCAATGGTAAGAGAGCCCATAAAAGGTGAAGTTTGAAAGGACTTGAACAGGTAAAAAATAGAAAGAAAAAACCTACCCCTAGATATTCATTTAAGAACTGGTCATAAAACAACTGATAAAAATACTCCATCTCTTCTTAATATTAAACTCCATTCTAATTACAGCATTTGAGAGCAGCAGAGCATTTACAACACCAGAACCAGCCAGGCTGCCAAATCTCCTGTAAAACACCCAAACACTCCTGTCAGCAGACTTTCAAATGGAAACACTTCAGAAGCAAACTGTGCAGGCTCTGCTGCTTTCTGTGATCCTGCAGACCATCTGCAGGCCATTTATCCCAGCATCTTCAACCACTGCATTCTCGCATTACTGGTCGAGGAGCCATCATGAAGAAATGCTCTTGCTATCTGTTGAGATTGGACACTCATGTGAGTATCATTTGGTCAAAGTCTCCCCACGTGTCAACTTGGGAACCAAAAAACAAGACTTAAAAGAAGGATTCAACCGTTATCCTCTTATCCTGTTATTCCAGCCAGCCCTGTAGTTGTCCCTTAACTAGATCCCATTATCAATCATCCTTTTAGTGGGATCAGTTTCACTTTAAACAACTTATTATATGGATGACAAAAGAAGCAAAAATAACTCAAGAAGGATCAGACAACAAAAACTGTGTCTAAAAATTGTGTTTATCTCTTGATACACAGAGGATGATATTGCTTAAAATCTTCTCTAGGGGAAATTAAGGGGGTTTTTCTGTGAAAGGGAACAGAGCCTAATGGGTTTTTTTTTCTAAGAACATCTTCTATTTACTACAGAAATTCACTCCACCTAAGGAATAAACTGCAACTATTATGATAGCATTATTTAAATTACATGTTCTGAATTACCTGAGTGACCTGGAGTATCCCAAAGAACAGTTGTTACAGGGAACTGCTGGTTCACCCATAAATTCACTGTCACTGTAGTATCAAAAGGATAATCCTGATCTCACATTAAAACTGATCAAAAAAAATTAAGCTGTTTCCATTTCCAGTTGAGTAACACCTGTGTATGCTGGTAGCCTGAAAAACACCTGAAAGAAGTTGCTAGCAGTGTTTGCTCTGAACCTTCCTGAACAAAGCTCTGTTGCATGTCTCAAATCCTGCATGGTTACACCGACTTTCTTCTTGAGCAGGTGTTTTGTATTAGGGTAGGCTGCAGTTGATGCATTTTAAATTACTGCAGGCTTCCAAATTCATCTGAAGAAAAAAAAATCCCAACCAACTTTTGGTCAATCTTCAAGTGCTTGGTGATTTCTTTTTCCTTCTTCACAGTCACCCTAAAACCCAACTGTTTACACACGTTATCCTGCCTGCCATCACCTTCACAATCTCTGCTTTTTCCTCCATGTTTTCCTTACCCAATTTTTATTTTAGTGCTTCAGTACCAGCTGCATAGTCCTTCCCTGTCAGGAGGCATTGAGGCATCGCTATCACCATTTGCATGCTTCCTGTATTCTCTAGGAGCAATGGAACTAACTTTTTTTAATTTTCAAGGAGTTTATCCAAGGAGTAGCTTCAGGTAACCAGGTTTTCACAACTGTCTCCAAAGATTTACTTTTTCTTTTGGATAAAAGAGTAAAGCTGCCAACTAAAGGAGTCCTCTGCAACTAAAGGAGTTCTCTGCCTGAAATGCTCATGCAAGAACCCTTATTTGAAGAATAAGGAAGAATCTTTTCTGGCAAACAACAGAACTTGGAAACTTTGACAAGTGTCATTTTACCATCAGACCTGCATGGGTTGTTTCTATGTAGCACGCATCATAAGCAAAAGGTAGAATTACATCATGCAGGTTGCAACTCCCCAGAGATTACTCTCCACTCCATTAACTTCATTAAAAATAAATCAGCTGTGTGGGATAATTCTTTTTATTCTTTCCAACCTGCTACTCCATTAGGCTAAATTAAATGGACACTGACAGAGCAAACTCTGGCCACAAACAAGGAAGAGATGAAACACTGACTTAAAGAGCAGAGTGTGGTGGATCAGGCAGGAGATGAGTCACAGTTCATCCCAAATTTCCCATTCTTTCTTGCCCTGCTTTGCTCTGCTGCCCTACGTACTCTGCATCCCCAAGAAACCACAGTGGTAACTGTTCAGAGCCTGGGATCTGTGATGTGCAACTGAGCTAAAGAACAAGGCATAGAAATAACGGGGTTTGCTTCTACAGGGAGCCAGCTCTGGCTGGGATGCACAGGGGTGTCACGTCTACAAAGTGGTTTTGCTCTGGCAATTTGCATTGCAGCCACATGTCAGTTTGCACAAATGAAAATGAAATGTGACCAATTTAATTGTTCTCCAATTACATCCTGGTTTTACTGCTGAGATAGTCACGTATTTAGGGTGGAAACCGGGTCCTTCAGTACATAATGACACAAATTATCTATTTCACTGGGAGTTTGAGGGCCCTTTGCAATCAGCTGTGAGGCCACATTCAGCATATTTTCCAACCAATGCCAATTTCTCTGCTGTCATCAAATTGTATTTTATGGCATATGCATTTCCCAAATTAAATATTTGGGCCACTTTTAATACAAGATATCAGATGCACAGAGAAATGGTGTGAACAGTTTTAGATGAGAAAGCAGAAAATATTAATTCCATACTTAATAATGAAAACAGCTTTTGTACAAAAAGCTCCAGATGCTACTGCACTAATATCACTCAAGTAGAGAAATTACCCAGTCTTTGAATTAACTCCATGCCTTCCAGAGGGGAAGTGTTGCTCCTCCCAGATGGCTCTTCTTGCTCAGTTGATTTCTATTTAAATACTCTCCCTGCCCACAGGACAACTTTTTTCAGTCCCTTCATAAAAAGGCAGTTTTCCTTGCTACTGCTGGTATCATGCCATAGCTGCCCCAAGGACCATTTGGAGTAATTAAATAAACTATATTACAGAAGTTCAGCAAAGAGATAGAAAGGGAGTCAACAGGCAGAGGGCACTTTACACCGGAGCTTCCTAAATGTCTATTGCTTTTATCCAAAAGACGTAGCATTCGTTTGTTAGATTAAGCTGGTCAGATAGTTTAACTTTCAAGCTTTTATAGAAGAAAGCATCATTTAAGGGGATATTTGTATGAAAGCAGGGTTGCCAACAGATATAGTCAATAGGAGAGGATGCTCTAAGACATGCTGTAGCACAGGACACTGTGGTGGTGAGAAGAGATGGGCAGTGGTTTGTTATGCATATTGCAGGAGCTTATCTGGAAGGCTGCAACACTTAAAGTGAACTACCAGGAATAATGCTTTCTCTAAAAAAGAGAGGGGAAAAAAAGAGAGAAACAATAAGGAGAGAGAGAAAAATAAGGAGAGAGAGAAAAATAAGGAGAGAGAGAAAAAAGAAAAAGAGAAAAGAAAAGTAAAAAGCTGCTTCTAATGAGAAATCTAACAACACAAGCACATTCAGACGGGACTATCAATCAAATTCATTCCTTAAGCACCAACAAACTCAGAAGTTAGCCCACATGATGAAAAAGCCAGTCCCTCCACTCCCACCAAGTTCAGTGCTGAAATGCATTCTGAAACCAGCTATGGGCGTTTATTGAACACTGATGCTGAGCCATGCCTGTACAAGCACTGCTGATTGTGATGCCCCTGGTCCAGGAAATTTCAACCTTGGTCGCTGAGGTTGGATGCAGTATTTTGGTTTTGATATTTATTTACTCTTCCTTTCACTGTTCCTTTAGTGACTTTCATGGGGAAATAAAGGTGATGAAATTGAAGGATCCTCTGAAGTAGAGGAACACACACAAAGCCAAGAAATTACCAATCCAAATACCTTGGTACCATGGGGAAAGCATACAAGTAAAGTGCTTTCATGTGGGATCACATAGTCCATCACAGTATCAGCAAATGAAGGCAGAGCAGAGAGGAGCTGGCACAGTGGCCACAGACAAGCAGTGTACAGCCCTGTACTACCAGCTTCTCAATCGACACCAACCAGCAGGTTGCCTGAAAAAACTCCAAACACTCTCCTGTTGAAAGACCTTGATATGGTCAAACATGACAACTAGATGAGATAAGCCCCAAAATGGACAAGAGGAGGAGGTGGTATTTGCCTGTGTCAGTGGACTAAATTAACTAAAGTTATGTTTGGTCTCCAAGAAGCTCTCAAAGCCAACCAATTTTAAAATGCATGTACTTATTAAGTACTGTAACAGCCCCAAAACCACTGTGGGCCAGCAGGAAAACCATTTGAATCAGGAGGGACACATTATTTAAGAAACTCAGCAGCACCACAGACTCCAAGAAACCCCTAGGGAGGCAGGGGGAAGATCCCACTTCCCACATTTGCATTTCACATCTGGGAAATGTGAATCATCACGTCCACATTGGGAGAAATCCAGAAACTGAAGGAAGCTTTGAATTTAAAAAAGTGAAAGACAGGAGGCTGTTTCTGCCTTGAACAAAGGGAGAGAAAGAGGTCAGCACTATCCTGCTGTGGACTGAGATTGAGGAGTTAAATTCCCAACTTTTAAACTACTCTTAGGTTCTATTCAGAAAAGAGGATGCAGGAGTTTGGTGGTTGTTGGCTAAAATAATTTTCTCAGTTTTGGTACTCAGAACTTGTCTCTAGGATCTTCTGCAATGGCTGGAAAACCTTTCATTTTTAATATATCTGCAGACACTGTTTTCTTCTTCTATTTGACTCCTGTCCAGAACTTTGCTTCCAACTTTGCAATCAAGAACTGAAATTTCTCTTACCTTATTTTCATCAGCACTCTTACCTAGTGCTTAAAATGAATTCAGGAGAAGCTTCCAAACATTAGGTACACCGTCACCCCAGAAGACAGGGAGCAGAAATGGTGTGCATAGGCAAGGACACTGGCAAACTGAGACAAGTTTGGTCACATCTTTTGACACACTATGGATATAATTTTGATGTTATCACCAAGACCAGAAGAGACATTACTCTTGATAAGTACAAGCCTGCTTTCATCTAGCAGAAGAAAAATTTATGATTCCCAGTCCCTCACAGATTACAAAAACCACTTGGAGAGTTGGAAAGAAAAGGGTGACAAATTGGTTCTCCATAGATAATCTACTGGCAAGAGCTCTTCCACCTACCACATCACAGTAAGTGTAGACAGCTTCCAGAGAAGAAAACAAAACTATCTTTGCAGCTCAATGAGCCAAACAGAAAACACCTTCATTTTCAGTGAAGAAAAGTTGAGTTATTAGCCTGGATGTCTTTGATTTTGGTTTTAAAGGATTGCACCTTTCCAAATTTCTCCATGCCCCAGGCTAGGAGCTTACCACCTGCAGGCAAGCTGTAGCTTGCAGTTTTACTGCTCACAGACACATCAATGTCAATTAATGCAGGCAACAGTATAGTATATGAAAGACATCTTTGGCTCTCAGAAGGCTGCTGGAAAGAAAACTCTTAGAAATAATGGAGAAAAGGAATATATATATATATATACACATTTAATCTATGTGAAAGAAAAGAAATTGACCTGCTTGTAGTGACCCACCATAGGACAAACAGAAAAGGTAACATTTTCTTAGCTCTAATAGAGTATCTTGGTTTAGATTAGAGGGAAAAAAAGTCTCTGATTTTTCTCTGTTGAATAAAGACTGTAGTAGCAAGTAGTTACTCCTTCAAGTTCTGTGAACAGGGAAGTGTACCATCATTCTCTAAACACACACACACACACACACACTACACAGAAGCTGATGGGCTGAAAGTGCTTTCTTCTGGCTAAAAATGGATCATGACAGAGAAAGAAAGCATCTACAGTAAGAATGAGAACAAGTCCTAAAACAATGCACAAAAGCATCAATGCTGTCCAGGCTGAAATAAGCTACAGGAGATTACAGAAAGCTTACACTCCACTGACTTTTCAGACTGACCATACCAATTAAAACAGTGCTATTTGCCTAATCACTTCTGCCATTCAGGTCTACACTATATTTAACATTATATGAACCTGTAGAAGAGAATAAATTGCATGCAGGTGTCCATAATGCTCTCTAGGGTTAGAGACACCCTCTTAGAGATGTTTTAATCTTCCCTTTTCAGAATTTTAGGTATTCACCTGTCCAGCTGAATATTGTCTGATTAATAAAACTCATACCCTTACAATGCCTAGGTCTGCCAGAAAAATGGGGTTTTGAAACCCTCATACTGCAAGAGAGAATAGTATCCTGAAATAAGCACATAGCTATATATCGTGAAAGCAAAATCATTAGGTGAAAACTCAGAATTACAACAGAAATACAGAAACATTTCTTCATGTATACAGCTAACTGCATGGGCACAGAATTGCATGAAGGTATCTGAGCTTTTAACTATATTTTCCAAGCAACAGCCCATAACCACATGTCATCTACTACTGACCACAATTCAATAAGCAACTTCAGCAGCATCAATGCTGGCAGAAACAGTGCTTACCTGCTACGCCCTGCTTACACGTTCCCTCCTCCCAGGCCACCTCAGCCCTGACACAGCAGCCACACAGTCAGTCAGATCAGAGTTAAAAGTAATCGATAAGAGAAGAACCTGTGGCAGTTCCCTGGCGCAGTTCACCACCAGCCCTGCAAACAGTTGTACTAGTATAGCTCAGAGGGTGGCAGGGGGCTGCTTACGCAAGCATGGCTGTCTAAGGAAATGCATGCCAAGCTTCTCCCCGAGGAAGCAATTGTGCTTGCACCAAAACATCTGAAAAATCTTCCTCCCCCCCTGTGCCCAGTCCGTAGGATCTTGGCCCAGGAATACGGATCTGGAAGGTAACCCTGGGGGTCCCCTATTCCCCTTCCTTGCAGTCGTGGGCAAGAACCAACCCATCAAATCCAGTCAGTCAGGAGATTTACTCTAGCAAGCCGCTCATTAGGTAAACAAAGTACAGCTTGTAGCTGAAGTGATATGCAATCTGGGGAAAAATAAGGCTTCTGATGTTTCCCTCCTATACATATCAGGTAAAGTTTTGTGAAAGAAATCCATGCGCTGTGCTGGAGTCTTTTGTTCTCACTTTCCAACTTCAGTTTAAGGCAAAAGTAAATGATTGTGTTTTAGAGGTGTTAGCACCTTCCTAAGGGAAGCCCTGAGAAGCATTCTATTAAAATATGGCTTCTGTTACACTGTTGCCAAAAGTTAAAAAGTAAAGATAATGCAAGTGAAAAAATACAAACCAAAATGTATATAAAATCATGAGCTTTAAAAAAAAAAAATCACATGAAGAAACAGTAAGAGGTTATGATTTGAGTAAGCAATAATACAACCCTGAGGCACAATAAAATTGCTCTGAGCAAAATGCAATCCTGTTTCACTTCATGAAGTTTCATGTTATCCTTGAATTTCCCAGCCCTAACGGAAACATTTCCTCATTGCCACTGCAGGAGTGGACCTACAACAACAAACAGACTCAGCTACCCCAACCAGCTCGCTAACTTAATGAAATCAATTCAGTCAAAAGACTATCATCCAAAGTCGTCCCAAATACACAATTAACAACTTACCCCCAGAGATATCAATAGGAAGGCTTCAATAAACTAGCGGCAAATTATCAGAAAGTTCAGAGTAAGGATAATACTCCCTGTATCTTTCAGATTTTTTTTTTCTTCATTAAACAGTTTCCTGAACTTAGAGTGCCTGTGAACACAAAATTTCCTGTAAGACACATGCCAGCAGAACCACCTGGCCTAAGTATATCATTGCACACCTGGTTAAATCCTGCAAGGGACTAAGGATTCTCCTGGAAATTAATTATGTTAATATCACAGAAGTGGTACTAGTGCCATTCAGGATTGGGATCACTGCAATTAGCCCCTTTCACTGCTACCTATTTCAGTGGAAGGCGACAGACCAGCTCTTCCAGCCTGCCACTGAGCAGTCTGCGCCTCAGTTTGCAGAGCTCTTCGTGGAGCCGCTTCACACGCGCGGTCGCAGCCTGTGTGCGCCAGCGTAGCCAGGAGGGTCTGCATTCACACGGACGGGCGCACGCAGCCAAGCTTCGCTCTGCGTCTCTTACAGCTGTCCCTGGACAGGTATATTTTTTCTGCTTAAGCAACAGGAAAAAAGGGGAATCAACTTTTCCTCATACCATCTAGGAACTCGAAACCTGTTTATTCTTTAACTGTCTGACTACCATTTGATCTAGCCAACAGGTTACATGCGTGCACGCACATACAAACAGTTTCTTAATTTAATGGTGGGGTTTACTTTTTGGGTTTTTTTAGCGTTTCTGCAGCCCCAGGCTCCGTGGTGCAGGCAGAGCACGAAAGCCACCCAGCTAAAGCTGCGCCGGAGCGCTGCAAACCGCGGCTGTCGCCGCCGCGGAGCACTGCGCTGCCCGCGCCCCTCCTCGCATCACCCGCGGCGCAACTGCCCGCCCCCGCCATTGCGACCCCCAGCCGCGTCCACACCNAGCCCCTACCTGCAGGCTGCAGCCCCCGCGGCGGAGGGAGGAGCGGGGCCGCTGGGTGCGCGCTGGCCCCGCGGGCCCGGGGCGGGGGCCGGGCTCTGCTCCGCGGGTCCCGCACCACTCGGGGCAAGGAGGCGGGGGAGCTCCGCGGTTTTATCCGCTCCACAAGGAGCTCAGGAGCTTCCCCGGACGCCGTGGTGGCCCACCCCGTGGGCTGGCAAGAAAAAAGCTGCCGGCTGCGAGGGCGGCCGCTGGTTCCCGTCTCCCGCTGCCTCCCGGCGCTGCCCTGCAGCGGGACCCGGTGGGCTGCTCGCGGCGCCTCCCCTTACCGTGGTTCTGGCTCCGTCAAGTAGTCATCAGAGGGACCGGGAATCCCTCCTTGCGTGGTACCTCCACCAACGTGTAAGGGGCGTCTCAGCAGTGCCGCGGGTACTTTCATCGGGGCGTTTTTCCCCACCGAGGCAAAGCCTGTACTGGCATTTCTGGATCAGTGCTCTCAGGCATTTCCGAAGGTATTTTTAAACTGTTTCAGAGTTAGACAACACTGAAGTGGAAATAGCACTGAATGTGCATATAGATGGTACTCTGTCACATACATCAGCCCTCCATATCCTACACAGCACGAGGAGTCATGCTGCTGCTGCTTGCTAGTCTTTAAATTTTCAAACTCAATTCAAAACCCCAGACCAGGGGAAGGACAGATTTCAGCAGGCTTTGGACCCTAGACTCTTGGAACAAGTTTCAAATTCCAGCAGCCTTTTGTTTATCCAAGGAAGATAAACTAAGTGGCCTGCTGAATACTGCATGGGTTTTCAGACAAGATCTGGAAAACAGCAGGTCTTTGCTCAGAAGGGACATGACACATCCTGTGACACTTTCCATGAGAACAAAGATAATATGGGAACTTTTCTTACCCTTCCCAAACACTGTTGCCTGACCAGGGCTGCCTGGCTCCTGTCTTTCACCCAGGACCTTTCAGCGCTGCTATAAAGAGCAAGTGCAAAGCCCTCAGGAGTGCACAAGCAGAGCTGGAGATGGGGGCGGCTGGGAGGTGTCTGCTACACCACTCTTCCAGGCTAAGTTCAAAATCCTTCAGAAGTACGAACAACTTGTGAGAGCACAGCAGCTTCAGGGCAGATTATCAAATGGAAAAGACTCCCCTTTTCAGGTCACAGAGGTTCAGTTCTCTACACAGGACAGGGGCATGGGGTGTCTAGGAGAGATTGGTCTGCAAGTACTTTCCTTTCCTCTGCACACTCTGGGGGGAAGCTTGTGCTGGGCAGCCCACACCACCTATATATGGCTTCCCTAGCACGAGTGCTCCCCTTCATATAGTGTGGAAGCTCACAGCACCTGTAGAGAAAAGGGGCTAGGTTTTCACCAACTGTGTGTATAACAGAAACTTGCTCTTGACCAAGAAAAAAAGTGCAGCTCTTACTTTCTTGGTCAGACTTTGGGATTTCTTTCCCTTCTTTTTTACAGTTCTGCAATATTTTTGAAAGATTTTCAACCTTACCTGGATTAAACAGTGCTTCATGTTGAAAGATACTCCTTGCCAAAATACATTGCTTATGTAATCACAAGAGGCTTTATTTGTACTGTGCAACACTGCAAGATAATTGGCAGCTCTGACCAAGGTGGTCTGTGCACTAACCTACAGCTCAAGAGACTGGGGATCTCAGCCTCACAGCCGACTCCCTCCACAAGCCTCACTGACAGCATTTCTATGACAACTCCTCATCTGTGATGGGAGTGACAGTAGTTATCTATGTTGGCTCCTGACATTTTGACATCTTGGTGAACAACAGGTAATGCTTTCCTGTCTGCCATGTGGAAAGGATATGGCCAGAGCAACACCGCATGTATCTTACACGGCAGGAATACACAGAGGGACTGTAACACAACCCATACTCTGCTGACCTGGCCATTGACCCTATAACAACTTAAAGCACATTTTTGTGATATTTAAATGTTATGTAAATACATTTTCAGTGGTGAAGTATCACAAGCTGGATATCATCCAAAAAATATGCATGACTTCATTTGGGTCTCTGGAGCAACACACTAACAGTAACAGAAATAGAGTCACAGACTGGTTTGGTTTGGGAGGGACCTCAAAGACCACCTCACTCCAACCCCCTGCTATGGGCAGGGACACCCACCACCAGACCAGGCTGCCCAAAGCCCCATCCAACCTGGCCACAAACATTGCCAGGGAGGTGGCAGCCACAGCTTCTCTGGGCAATCCACCAGGGTTGGGTTTACACTCATGTTTTACGCATTCACAACAGGCTTCCTCTTGTCACTGCTAGAAGGTTTTTCTCATCCAAATTTTAACTGCTGACACCAGATAAATAATCCATTGCACTGCTCCATCTAGCAGTTTGACAAGCAACACAATATAACTCACCTGTAACGACCTTAATCCTTCCAGGGCTGCAGGAATATGCATGTTGCTCCTCTAGAACTGCTGTAATCATATCAAAGGAATACATTCCATCACCTGGAGGGCCTGACCAGGCAAAGACAACACATCTGGGAATGGAGTTGTTTTGGTCCCTATGCAAACAAGAATAATACCTTTAAACTCTTTTATTCTTTCCATATCACAAAAAAAGTAATCAGAAACTCTAACACTGGAGAATTTAACAGGTAAGATAAGCATCATCAAACTGTAGAAGCATTTAGGTGCCACGGTACAGCTGATGAACAACCTTCCTATGCACATATGTTCTTACAGAATGTTGTTTAATTGAACCTTTATATACAATCATCCATGGTAAACAGAAAACTATGTTATCCTCCACTTCTACATGGACATTAGTAGCTTCTGGAATGTTAAGCCATCATATGGCCTCAGATCAAAAGGTGCATTTAACAGCCTTGTTTCTAATGACACCCAGAACTAGACACAGGTACAACCTGCAACCTACTTAAACCAATGTATGGTCATCCAGAATCTTTGGAAATATCTCCTCTTTCTTCATATAAACTAGGTATAGGCAGATGAATACTTAATATTAGTGGAACAGGAGGATGATTCATTTCCTATTAGTCATTACAAGCTTCCACATTTCAAACCTCTTGCCTTGCTGGTGTTTGTCTGGAGTATTCTTTCTGGTCTGTCATTGAAGTCCTTGGTCCAAGCACATGCAGCAAGCTTTCCGGACAATTTTTGAAGCATGTATTTTACAAAGATCAGCACTCAAGCTAGCCAGAAATTTTCAGTGAAATGGTTTCACTTGAAAACACAAATTCATCAAAACAAGTGTCCTATGTTCTAACAAACTTTTGGCTGTACAAAGGCAGGAGCTTTAAAAAAAAAAAAAGTCTTATCCATCAAATGGCTTTCTTTTGGCAGCCTGCTAGGCTTCCTGCTAGCAGGGGGGTTTTTTAAGTGGAAAAAAGGAAATTTCAAAATGTCTAAATTTAATTTCACATAAGAAGAAATACATAATTACATAACAGAATTTTTCACAACATGGGAATAATAAATTTGAATAAGTTTTAATTGGAAGCAAGCCTTTGCACAGCCATTCTGGCCTCTCTTCCATATCCACTGGACTGTGGACTGAAGGCCCAAGCTATTTCCATCCACAGAGAAATCTGACACCAAACATTGCCCATAATGCTGCTCTAGTCTGAGAGCTAATCATTCCCACAGGTCTACAACTTTGTGTGGTGTTATGTTGGATGATGACTATGGGTTGCCATGCTCTTCTGCACAGCTGGTATTAACATCTTATCCTGCTCATCATCATCAACCTCACTTGTACCAACTCTTGGGGAAAAGCAGAAGCCTTGGGTCCAAAGTCTGAAGGCAGCACAGGTCATCTTTATCCTATTCCCCAAACCAGCACAATACCAAGTAAGAAAAGACAGTGAGACACCATCTGTTCTCCACCCCTGCAACACACAGAAAACCAGTCACCTGGCCAGAGGGAGCTGTACCACAGACAAAACTCTGCCTGGCACTCACTGACTACTGGGGCTTTCAATTCAGCTTTTACTACCTAATTGTTGTATTTGTGTTCACAGGCTGGGGGAAAGAGTTTTTTTGCTTTAAACTTTAATATCCTCCTTTAAATAAAATATGCCCATTGATAATATCTACAGCAAACATTTACACAGAAACTATTGTCATTCCACCCAGAGAGAAAGTTACAAGCATCAAAGATTTGTTTCATTTGGAGATGTACCAGATTAGTTCCAGGGTCACTTATGCAACACACATTATAGCCTCTTTTTTTTCTCTCTCTCTCTGTGCATGTGCAAGGTGCTTTGGTTTTTCCCATGTGTTTGCTTTTTTCTCTCCAAGTTAAGCGTGTGTGGACAGAGACCTAAACCAGAGCCAACTACAAGTACATCAGAAATTATCTGCTCTGTGTAGCAAGGTATTTTGATAAATGTTAAACTGTTGACTCTCCAGGGCCTTGCATTTTGGCATCAGCCCCATGGCTGCAAAGCCAGGCCACCATCATTCTGACACTGCGATGGTTCAGCTCCCTCTGGCCATGCAGCAGCAGCAAAGCAAGGTGCCTCACGGGTTCTCAGGAAAGTATTTTCAGGATGGAAATTCAGCAGCAGGGGAAGGGGCTAGAACAGGTCTGGCAGAAAAATCAGGGCTTTCCACGTGGCTGGAAGACCAGCATCAGCGCTGAACCCTTCTTTATGCTCTGGTACCATTCAGTAGAAGGTTTAAGGCATCATCCCTTCAAGGGTTAGCAGGTCAGCACAAACTAACCCCCCTTCTCCCCAGGTTTTTGTGCTGTGAAAACACCCCAATGCTGTGCAGGGTCTGGGATGTGGCCACAGGCTGGCAGAGCGGAAGAGACCACAACACTCTGCACACGTATGCATGCAGGCGTGCTTTCCGGTTGGCTGGGTAGAGGCATCCTTCCTTCACTACTCCTGTGTGATGAATACATGTCTGCACACAGGCTTGCAGCCTCACCTTACCTGCTCAAGACATGAAATTTAAAATAGTAAAAAGGCACGGAAGCATATTACCTACCATTTCATTGTTTAAAGAGTAATGTTGCCAATGTTATGACTGCCGGCAGAAACCGGTTTCTTCATTGATAGATTGCTGACTCAAGCCTGAGTAACACTTTACTAATTAAGATACCTTGTTTGTTTTTAAAATCAGTTCTTTGATGTTTGTGTATTCAGCCTTTTTTTTTTGTGGCCAGAAGTTCCCATCACCACCTCACCAGTCACATACCATCACCTTCCCACCACTGCAGGGCAGGCAGGAGTGTCAAGGACTGTAAGGAAACGGGTTATTTTCTTTCCTCCAACAGGTCTGCAAGGCAAATAAATTAGAAAAAGAAAAGTCAGCCCTACTCTTACTCTTCTGAATAAAGAGATTCCAATCATCAAGCCTACCACTATCCATATGTAGGAAAGACAGACTTCTACAATGCCTTCACACCAGTAGTCAGTGGATTCCACAGAATGGTATTAGTAACGGCACTTTTGCTCCTACACCAATAAAGGCATTTACAGTGCCAGGGTTGGTATCTGAGAACTTTAGAGTAATGTGTAGAAAATGAAGCTTAAAGATTCCCATAATGCTAGGAAGCAGATACTCATGGAAACCTGACAAAGACTTTTATAAGTTTTTCAGGTAAAGAGCCAGAATGGGGAGATAGGTTATATGGCAGGTTAAAAACATCAAGCTCCTAACAGGGGAAAAAAAAAATAATCAGAAATTAAAAAAAAAATAAAATCTTCCTGACAGGAGGTAGCTGACTTTGATAATACTTCCCATGAATAAATGGTCTATTTTCCTCTGTTTAATTATTATTATTTTAAAAATGGAATTTCTTGTGTGATCAGAGGGTGGAAGGAAGAAAAAACTTATTAAAGTTCAGTTCCTGAAAAATGTATGTCCTACCTGTAAAAAGACAGCTGCAGTGTATGATGGGTTATGGGTCAGTCTCCATCCATCATCAGAATGTGGCTTGCACTGCTTCCTACCCTTCGAAGAAGAAAAGCACTGATGCACTGGGAGCTGCCACACTGCATAGGCAAATCTGCTGGAGAGAAACTTCAAAAACCCTATAGTTGAAGAGATAACTTATGTTCTAAGCTAAAAAAAGAAATTGCTAACACACTGGGACATTTGGGAGTGTTTTTTGGCTTATCTTGCAAATATTTCTGGATTTTTTTTGTGCACAGCCTTTTGTAGCCAAGTGCAATATGCTGCACGCTAGCTGGGTAACAGCGTGCTCCATGGTCAGGACATAGGAACAGCATGTATTTGTTTACTTATTCAAATAACACTAGGGGTGAGGTTGCTCAAAAAACAAAACAATTCTGCTAGAAGGAACTACAAAGTCTTAAGTGCATTCAGCATTTTGTGATGCATTTAGCCAGACAGCTCAAAAATGGAAAACTGTTTAGTTTTTTAAATATGAATGATTCTGCTGTTTATATTTTAAAATATAAAGAAGTAAAAATAATTTTTGAATACCAGAGAGACTCCACGCTGTTCAAATCAATTTCAATAATAAATTATTTCAATCTCCAGGTGAAGCCTATGCAACCTTCTCAGATAAGTTTCTCATAGCTTTAGGTGCCTTGCCTGCATGATACTACTGCATTTCATGAAACAAGTTCACAGAACACGTTTTACTTGCCCCCCTCAGTTGCATGCTAACAGTATGCTGACAATCAGGACATCAATAGGGTAATGCCAGTGCAAAGACAGAGGAGGACAGTATTTTTATCTACCTGACTGAATCTATCTCAACACAGTATTACATCTGCCAGTTGGCAATGATTTACTGATTTACACAAGAATACTTTGATTGCAGTCTCCCAAGTGATGCAATTGTTACAAAAGCTTGTAGGAAAGAACATTGTGATCAGCACATGTGTCCTACAGGCTTGAGGCATTAACTTCCTCATCCTCACTGGCACACCCATCCTCACTACCACCCAGCCTAGTGCTGGGAACTCAACTCCTTAAAACTGAGACCAGCTGTTTTATTCTGTGCAGTTGGCTAAAGACACATGAATACAGAATAATAAGTAAATAAAATATCCCCAATCAAGATCAAGAGAAAAACCCAACCAAGTCTCAACATCGCCACAGCAGCCACATCCTGTTACTTGAAATACTGATGTCCCTGTTGTGACAATCTTCTGTGTTATCAAACCAGCGGCTGCTCTTGATGAGGGTCTCTCTTGCTCTAAGCATTTTTCCTCAATGATTTCAAGGCAGCAGAGAAAACATATTTCCTTGCAGGGAAATGTTCCCCCCTCATTAGAATTTACACCAAGAAAGTATGCCACTTGGAGGGGAAAAAAGTATTCTAATGTACTGTGCAAGAAAGCAGTAGCATAGCTAGCTGAGGTCACATCCTCATGGGCTGGCATCAGTAACCAAGGTAAACTCAGCTCTGTACACACGCTGCCAAGGCTGCTCTGGGACATCACTGCATTTGTTAAAGGGGAACTTCTGCTTTCCATGAGACGCAGTGCTTAGATTTGCTCAAACTTTTAAGTTCGCAGAGAGATGGATAGGTCATCCATCCAAACAGCTGGAAAACTGTGAAGCTGTCAACTTGGAAACTCTTCTGAAGCTGGAAGAGCTCTCATCATTGCAACAAAACAAGCAAAACCATTTAAGAACTGGGAGTGTCACATTGCTGTCTTAAGTACAACACAGTATCATTTCAGGCTGTCTGCTCTCCTTTGTTGCCTTAAATCCTACCTTTAGCTTGGTGCCTCATAGTTAACACCTACAGCTTTCAGAAATAAAACAGGCAGGGCCAAAGCACTCTGCTTTGGGGTCTCCGCTAGCTGCGCCACCCTGCCACATATAACCAGCCTGGGGTTTACCCCGAGGGAAGGAAGCTGCAGGAGGCTGCTGACTGTTGTGTGCAGCTGTGCAGAGCAGCTGGTTGCAGCAAGGAGAGCAAACTGCTGAAGGCCAGCAGAAAAGAGCTGTGCTTCTGCCAGTACAAGAACTGGGTTTGATATTTAAAAATAAAAAAAACCCCCCAGTTGGAGGCCAGTACATCCCCTACTGAATGTCTCACGTCTTGACACGTCTCTGGTGTCAAGCAATGTTTGAGACCGCGATATTGTCTACACTGGAGAGCACATCTGCATCTAGAGACCTGAGGCTTCAGCACAGGTTGCTGGGTACTTCACACAGGGGTGGCTTGACCCAGGTATGACCATGACTGCTTTAACTCAACGGCCCAGCAGCACCTTTCCTTTACCTTTGAATTATGACAATACCCTGCCTGCCCAGCTGTCCAACAACCTACCTCCCCACCTCTGCCACACATTTTTCTCACTGGTTGTGCTAACAAAGAACTAGGTCATTGCTTACCCTGCAGTACTATTCCCACCTTGTTCACAGTCCCAGAAAGCTCTGAAGATGATGCTGCTGTGTCCCTTTCCCCAACTCAGCAGCTTCCGCTCTTGTGAGCCTCAGCTTTTCTTATTCATTTCTCTTCCACCTCTCCAAGTGCCAGTAGGTCCTCTGGCTTAAAGGGAATCTCAATTCCCAAGGCAGTTGACAGGTTCTCTTAACTTTTACAATTAGAAGTACAAGTTTTATTTTGCTTCTTTTGTTGGGATTTGGGGGTGGGGGCAGGGACACATGACACAGTTTGAGGAACAGGCTCTTATTGCACAGTCCCCACATCTTTCTCCAAACATGGTAGTAATCATGCAACTGATGAGTTCAAATCAACACAGTAATGCTTAAAAGAATCAGAAGCTGGATTCAGTTTTTAGGCTTTAACAAGCATCTGTTTTCCAAGACATCCTAGAGATCAGACATCCTCTACCTCCCAGGTACCAAGAGGTAGCAGGACACAAAACAGACTGTCACCTTTTTCATTGCCTGCATTTCATTTAATCCCAAATTCAAAGACACCTTATTCTTCAAAAAGAGATCCCAGGAGAACTCATCCAAGTGGAAACAATCATGTTTATTTTGTCATCAGTTCAACCCCATACGGTTCTTCCATCTCTAAAATTCTGCTGTGTCCTGCCAAAAATCACTTTCAAGTATCTTGTGACAGTCCAATGGGAACATAAGCACTAGTTACAGTCAAACACCAGGACAGCTTTGCTGAGGTTGGAATGCACTGCAAACACACTTGTCCTGGAAGTCAGATCTTTGTACTGCCCCATGCACCCCATGCTAGTCTTCTCTACCAAATCCAATTAAGTAAATACTCTTAGTAGTCTCTCACTTTTCAGCCAGCATTAGCAACTTTTCCTCAATAATTCAGTCCAAGAAACTTTACTGTAGCACACAGACCTTTCTTCCTACAGGACTTAAGAGCTTTTGTCAAAACCATTAAAAATTTTAGTTTCTCAGCAGGGAGAAAGAATGAGGAGAGCAGCATGTGTTTCAACAAGAACAAATGTTGGAGTTGAAAAGAAGCCTACTTTGGCACAAGTAACAACTAAGAGCAAGGAGTCCCACTCATTCTACTCCAGCTTACTGTAATAATTACCTTAACATGCCTCAGGAAGAGAAGTGAGGTTAACAAGCATGGCTGTGTTAAGGGATGCCATCAATGTATGCCAAAATAAGTGCTTTGAATACACACTTGATCTGCAAACACTGATCTTCCTAAGGAAAGTCTGTTTCTTCACAATTCACAAAACAAAGAGATCCAAGGATCTCAGTATTTCTAGGTTCTCAATACAACTCTTCAATAGTGGTACAACAGAGCTTGCTTTGCTCGAATTTCCAGTTTGCACCCCTTATAGTAGAGGTTCATCTATGCAGTTGGCTAAGAGTATTTTCAGACTCTTTAGATACCTTTGCATGATGAAACACGGTAAAGAGCCCTCCCTCCATCAGATGACTTCAGCCAGCAAAAACATGTGCTGGATACAAGACACAGTCAGAAAAATTCAAGACAGCAATGGTGCTCAAAGAACAGCCCCAAAGTGCTCCCCTGTGACAAAAGTACTGGATCAGTGGTAGCTATCAGTCATGCTGTCACTCACCCATTACCTTTGTTACAGAGGATGTACATGGGAGGAAAACAAAAGTTGGGATTAGCGAAGGCAGGCAAAGCCTAAAGGTAAAGCAGCAAGTTACAGTACTAGCAGATTTGTATGATGGCACTGGTGTGAACAGAGAAAAAAGTCAGCTGTAACAAAAAAACTCTTGCAGCACACTTTTCTTCCTCAGGAAAACAAGAATTTAACTTATAATGCCATCTTCCTCTTACACCAGGCTTCTCAAATTTCTTTGACTTACCATTTGTCATAACACTTCATCCTAGTATTTTTCCTAACCAGATGTACTAATTTGTACAGAATACACTTCAGAGTATTTTTCCAGTCTTTTAACCACAGCAACTTACCTATTAAGCATTTTAAATTTCAAAACAGCAAGTTAAAGTTTTATTTTGTGCTTCTTTTTGAACCACTGTGTTTAACTTACCTGACACACTCTGAAATCTTTCAGCTAACGTTGGGGCTACAGAATTGTGCTTGCCTCCTTCAACCACACAGCCTCTAATTTGTGCATCTTGCATAGTCCATATATATTTTCCCTGAATGACTTGCTAGAGTTGCAATGTAAAATTTTTTTTTTCTTTTAATTGGAGGACTTTAATCTTACAAGAAGTGCCACCTCCTGTTTGTTTGCTTAACATTATATTCTTCCTTCACATAACTATAAATTCTAAGCATGTAAGAGCACCTGAATGATAGATATTCTCGTATCAAATTCAACTAAAAAACTGACCAGGGAGGAAAAGGAACTTTTCTCTGAAACAACCAACCTGAGCTCCGCGGTTTAGCACAGCCTACTTACATTGTCGATGTTACGCTTCCCTCTACTGTTTATCATAAGAAATGCAACTACCTTTTAACATTCAGAAGCCTTCCTTAAAACAGGCCAACATACAAATCAATCTTTAGCAGGAGACAAAACTCAGCAAATATGCTTAATGAAGTTTCATTTGGTTCATAAAAAAAGGAGCCGAGCAGAACTATTCCCACTTATCTCAATATTACATGAAATATCAACTACAACATGGTACTTGTCTCATGTTGTCCTTTACAGTCAGAAAAGAGTCAACTTCAGGCAGGCAGAAAGCTTCAAACACCGAGGCCATGTAATGAGTAAAAAGTCAAGAACAAAAGGCTTGTCATGTAAATAACTAGTCATGTGTACCACAGACTGGTGTTTTGTGTTTCACATCACTGATTTCAATAAATGAATTCCACAGATACATTGAACCCGTCAAAACAGTAGTGGTCTTTATTTCCATCAGACAAGTTAACACTTCAGTTAATATTATTTTAACATTTGGGACATACAGAAATCAATGGCTATTAAAAAGTGAAATAAACCCCTTCCAAAAATATACTAGATAATACATGTGTCTGAATTTTATACTGTCCTTCTGATGAGCCCTTTACATTATGTGGTATCACAGTTTTGCAAGACAAAATAAATTATAGACTGGTTTTCAGCCTCTGATTTGTGTCTACAGAAAGCAATTTTATACAAGCTACAGCATGTAGCAGTCTAAGTACATAGATTTCAAAAGGGTCTCAATTCAATTGGAAAAAATCTAGAGAGTTCCACAAATCAAAAAAAGGTAGAATATACAGCATTGAAATAAACACTCAAATCTTAGTGACTTGGAGGAAAAGATAAATTAGCTTAAAACCACTTTTTTTCTAAGTCGGTATTTTTCTAAATTTTAGAAACTGGGCTTTGAATAATGCAGTTATCCATTGTTTTCGATTAAGATAAAGTTAAAAATTACAGACTACAAAAAAAACTTCAAAGAACTTAAAACAATTTCTTCCCTTTGTCACCTAACAAGAAGTATGTACCATATAAATCACATTCGTACTGCAGAACTCTTCATATCGATTAGAGCTTTTCAAGAAAAACAGGATTTCATTTTAGTCTCAAGCCAATAGTTAAAATTTTAGCTCACATCTCATTAAAAATTAATATGGAGGAGAATTTAGTCCTGCAAAACCAGTTAGCAGTCTGTTCTTGTTGCAAGTCATGACTATTGACAAATTACAATTATAAACCCCCTGCCCCCAACAAGTTCTTGTAGTCTTGCCAGGAAACCCACATAGTCACAGAAAGGTTGCAAATGTATTTTTTCTGGAGGCAAGGGGATGGGTTAAATAAAAGTGTCTCATCTAACAAGGAAAGGAAGGCAAAAAAAATAATCAATGACGAGTTTTCACAGTAAAATGCATCAGCTTTGTAGTTTCATTTGAAACCAAGAACAAATCATGAAACGTCATGAAAATAAGATAAAAAAATCTCCTAGAGTGATTACTAAATGAAGTTAAATTACCATGCTAATCAGTAAACCCCAGAAGAAAAGCAGATGCCTCATATCACAGGTACTACATGAAATAGTATCCACTCTTTAGAATAAATCCATAAAATCTGTATATGTTTGGCCACTTTGCACATTTTTCCCCCTAAAAAATACAGTGTACAGAAAAAAAAAATCTTGTTATTCCCAGTATGAATTCTGAAGTATAAGCTCAAAACCCAGAAGTTAAAGATCAGTTAAAAGGATTTTAAGTTATTTACAAATCCAGCAGGTAGAACTACCATAATGGCTTCATTTCCATCCATGTAGTGGTTTTCACTCTTATCCAGCAGCATCTGCAGTAGGAATCTCTTCAGACAGTTTTCTCACTGATCATCTGTCATTTTAAGCAATTCTATAAGAGCCCCAACAGCTCCAAAATAACCCTAAACAAGGAAAAAAGTAAACCAAAACCAATCAAACTCCGAAATTAGAAATAACCATGAGAAAGTCTTCAGTTCCATTAAGGCAGTTAAAAGACCTTTTGTATAAGGCCAGCCCTGCATTTGCTGTAACTGAATTACGATCTAATATGATCTCATTCAGGTCCAACAAAGGGCCTTATACTGGGAGAAGACTTACACAGTTCTGCAAAATTGCCAAAAGGAGAAATTACAGAAGCAGTAAAATGAAGCCATATTGAGGCAGGGCAGTTTCCATTATGAACACACCTGTCTGACAGTCACCTCAAAATGATGTTACTTCTAGTTGAGGTTCATACACCAGACCACACAAGTCAGCACTGTTGGTACTGGGGTCAGAAAGCAAAATTAAGAGACATGCTATGTCTAGCAATAGACACCACAAGATTAGCAGGGTGTTAACAAGGGGTATTTTCAAATGAATCTGTACTTTAATTATATTTATGCAGAGTTTACTTGTGCGTTCACTTCAAATCAACAGCACTGGAATTCTCCCGTTTAACTTCAAGTCAAAAACCACAAGATTTTTTTACTTACAAATACACAGAAGTTCAACGTGCATTTCCTTACCTCATGTTCTAAAAACAGAGCTTTCAGCTGTCCCTTGGACCAATAATCCATAGCATATGCCAGCACCTTCATAGAAATCATATTAATTCTGAGAAAGTTGCCAACAAATACCACCTTGTCGATGTTCTGTAAAATTGAAAAGCAGACCAGCAAAAATTATATTCAGCTACATCAGTTGTCTCATTCAACATGTATTTCTGCCTCCACTATGAAGTCAAATGGCAATTTTGGGTTACATTCAAATTCTCCAGACTGCAAAGTCAAA
>VZTU01017694.1:150728-169167 GCA_013400835.1 Zapornia atra
AAGCTCAGGACCTTCCCCACATGAACAGGATTATAAGTGTTTTATTGGTTTTGGGGGGGAGGGTAGGGTTGTTTGTTTCTAAGTTGCATATGATGTGGCTGCACTGAGGACATCTTTTCCCCTGCTTGTTAAATGAAGCAATTTCCCAGAGATCACTACGATTACTCAATCCAGATGGAGAAGCTCTGAAGGGTGTCTGAGAAGGATTACTTACAGATAGGAAGAAATATCTTTCATTATCTATTATCTGGACTGTGGTTTGATTTTCAAAAGGGAAGTGAAATGTGGCCAACAACATGATACTTGACACGCACTGCACTCCTTCGTTCCAAATCTCACTTGAAATCTATTTTCATATGGAAGCTTAAGAGTTTTGGACAATCAACACTATGTGTGAGAAAGCCACACACTAACCTTGCTGATGTGCACCAAGACACATATGAGTAACATTTCTGGTGCTTAAACGACGTCGGTAACTGCCTTACCAAGCCTAGCTGTGCCTGTTACACACAAAAATGCACTGCTTCCACTGGTGGACCATACGATGTTCACCATGCACTAGAATTGGTCAAGAAGATTTGGCAGAAGGCCAAATCCTGGAGACACAAGCTTTTACAGGAGTCTGGAAGGAACTTTAAAAAAACATATCTTCAAGAGTTATCTGCTGAAAACTACCAGCAAAAACCTGCACAGAGGCTAGAATTACCAACTGTTGCATTCATACAGCTTCGTAAAGCCCCCATTTGGTCCTGCAGCAAGTATTTTACTACAGACTGCAGCTTTGTCATGCCCAGTGCTGTGCATGTGACATACCACAGAGAACCTCCTCGCCTGAATACTCAGTACTGGAGAATGCTGATACCCAGAGGCAACAATTCATTTACCCAGTTTCCGAAGACTGAGTTACATGTCTCATTATCCTCAAACCAAAACACAACACAAACTTTATTTAAATAATTCAGGTTTAGTCATCTATCCCCAGCGACTCTGCAGTCGCATCAGCATGCATTCAGACTCATTCCTAGGAACTTATATGGCTGAAAATAAGAACATCTCAGATTTCAAAAGGCTGCTATGAAACACAGCCAAGAACACTTTGCATCCTCTGACAAGGCAGTTTTGTCTCTGAAGTAGCTTCTGACAAAGGAGGGACAAACACGTAACTAATGATTTCCTGTAATGCAATACCAAATTGATTAGAATCTACACTTTTTTTTTTGCTGATTATACATACAAAGCTACTGTTATCAGAAGTTCAAGTAAGCAATACTTAGCACAGTATAAAAATCATTGTAATTTTAAAATCTGAGAATACTAATTGTACATACTGGAATAGCCAAGCGTGTATCAACATGCAAATTTTCTATCAACTTTGTTTTCTAGCATTCCTTTAACCTTCACAGGGTTAAAAATTATGTTGAAGATGTAAAGTTTCCTAGGTTTTTGAACTGAACTAAGGGCAGTTTTAGCATTTTTCAGGAGTCTGAAAATAAAGAAGTGCTACTTTCATTTCTTAAGGGATTCTTGCCCATTTACTTTAAGTTGTTGACTGCTGAAATATTCAAAGCTGAAAGAGACAAGCCTTAACCTGATGAAGGGACACTGATGAAATCCTTAAGTTAACCAAATTACAACATCCTGGAAAAGACATGCACTCTTTCACTTTGTGGGATCTTGCTAAATTGTTCAAATACCCTGGAGTAGAAAACTACAGTATTACTTCAGTATAGTATATACACATATTTGCCAATAGAATTGAATAAAGAAATCTGTATCAAAAAATCCAATTAAAAAGTCTGCATATCTTTTTGCATGAAGCCTTGTTCAGATGCAATTTACAGGTTTTCTATGTAAAAAAAGTGTGAATCAGGGAGATGGGGTTCCTTTATGCACTTCTGCTGTGCCTAGCACAAACTCTTTTCACATCATGTGTAGCCAAATGGTTCCAGACGATGGAATTTTTCTACCCCACTGCCAACTTTGTGCAAGCAAACTTTGCTTTGAACTTCTACAGACAGCATATTTTACTTATTCCCCAGCCTCCTTTTTTCCTCACACATATGTAAGTCATTTTCAACACAATATTAAAGCTGCAGTCATTGGGGGGGGGAACACCAAATCAAACACATCAACAAAAGCCCAACCAACCTATCAAAACTCATGCCTCAGGGCACAAATTGTTGTTTTGTTTGTTTGTTTTTTTCCAAAGAAAGTAAAAGTGAAATTCACCATAATCCTCATCTAATACAAACTCCACAAAAGAATATATCAAATTCAAGTGGCTTTTAAGCTCTTATTTGGACATTTCATTCATCAAGCTAGGTGAGTCAGAGCTGTATCTCCCACTAAAGCAATTTAGGCGTCTAGATTTAGCAGAACGATAGCATTACTTCCTCCACCTCAAAGCAAGCTATCTGGAGATTAGGTTACTTGCAATGATATACCATGTTTGGTTTTTGTTTAAAATAGTTTGTAAGGCTACTAAATGAAGCTTTCATTCTCTAAAGCTACAAAATTATTTATTTCAAGCGTTGGAGAAATTCTACTTTGACAATGCCTGTGAAATGAAGAATACTTTACATATCAATCCATATTCCTCACAAAATTCTATGGATCACGTCCAGCTTTTAAGCCTGCCCACAAAATAAAGATGTTAGGAACTTTTCCACCATGCCTCAGAAGCACTAGTTTCATTAGTAGCCTATTTCCCTCTCTGAATGCATCACATGTGGTTCCCTGCTGCAACTCTCCATGCTTTGATAGCCCTGTACAATGCTGCTTGAACTTCATGCCACAAGGCAACACTGTAAAGAAGCTGAAAGCAAAGAGAACACTGAGAGGGAATCATCCTGACTGGAAGAGTCAAATTGCTAAAAAAACCCCAAAAAGTCTACAGCCACTTTTCACGATGAAAGGAGGTATCTCAGTGGCATTCAGTAGAGCCATACACCAAGACCTGTACCGTTCAACAAATTTTAAAAGCACTCTAGAGAGGGAGATTAGCAATACATATTCATTTGCATACAAAGTTATTCAGGGGAGTCAGAATAAAAAAAGAACAGCATAGAGCACTGAAAAGACACACCCAGTGACTGAGGAATAAAATAACAGATTAATTTAAGTTAAAAAAATAAATTACACAAATGGAATGAGAGACAGACACAGACTTGTCTCAGAGAGACAGATTGTACTCCAGCACAGTGATAGCTCCCAGTTAGCCACCACCACCACCCAAGACAGACTGTAGAGGAACTGCAGACGGCTTCTTAAAAATATGAAGTCCTTTACTAACAAAGGACACAACACTCATCAATATGCCACCACTTAAATTCATTGTGCAACCACACTCTGAATACTGCATGAAGATCTGATCGAAGTCAGAACCATAGGAAGATTAAAAAGATAAAAATTATACAGTGGAAGAGACATAGAGTGTCTTACATGGGAGTAGAGACTATTAGGACTTTCTGTCTTGGAAAGACCAGGAGGGAGATACAGTAAAGGTTTATTAAAAACAAAACCCACTAAAAGCACTGGTGATGAATCATTTGCTATTTCTTAAAGCAAAAAGCTAGATGGGACCCTATAAAGTAATCAGATGGCAATCTGGCAAGCTTCGTGGTTGTGTTCTGTTGGGGGTTTTTTTGAGGTTGTGTGGGTTTGTTTTTGATTTAAAAAAAGCAGCACTTTCTTCTAACCACAGAATGCTGTGGAGCTAAAAACATCTATGTATTAAAAAACCTAGATACATTCATTGAAAGCAGATAAAAGATTAGTTACCATATAATAGTAAAGGATGCAATTTTCAGCTCAAAACAAGTGCCTAAATATTTTGGGGTTTGTTTTTTTTTAAACTGCTGGAAGGTGAATAAATGGAAAAATCCATCCATAGCTACCATGCCTAAAGAAAAGAACACAACAGGCATCTGATACAAGTTTGAGGCAGGATAATCAACTATATTTTTCTTCTCTCTGATCCAATACAATGGGTATCTACCAAAACATGTAATAACAGACAATTTGAGCCCATCATGCTATGGAAACAAGCCAAGCACAATGCTATAAAAAAAAATAATCTGTCATAGTATACTAAGACTTGTTAATAATTATAAGGTGATAGAGAGCATTAGTTTGGATTACAAAGGCATTAATAGCTACGTATAACAGCTTGCAAGAAACTTAACAGCTCTAGGCATCAATAGTTGAAGTAGATCTGTGCAGTTAACTTTTCTCCTCTCTTCCCTGCCTTTGAAGCTCAGGGTACCTTACACTTGCATCAAAGCATACACATAACAGATATCACAAGAGTTAAGACACCACATTAGACACATGCGTATTTACCTAGGCCAGGTACACACTTAGTGCACCAGTTTGTATTTTTCTATTCTGATAATTCCACTAGGTTGTTTTTCTAAAGGTTTTAAGCTCATAGTAAATATGCTATCTTACCTCATTCAATGCACACATGCGAGCAATAGAACCTATGTTGTTGGTGATGGTGACCAAAGTAGCTCTAGCCAAGTCCTCTTTACTGATGGAATCTCTCTTTTCTTTACTCATCATATGACCAAAGCTGTGTGAGGAAGATTATTCCTTTTAATGTAAGTTATTTAAGAGTGCTAAAAGCCCTTAGAAATTGTATTATTTAGTAAGCTTTGCTTGGATTTGTTATCTATTGATTTGAGACAGATTTGAAGTGTGAACAAGGATCTCATTGGAAAAGCAGAACAATGAGCAAAGGCACTTCTAAAATAGTTTAAATAGAAGCAAACTACATAAAACATTGTTTACATATGTATAAAAAAAAAAAAAGAGCAAGAAGTAGGTGAGAGATCTACGGACAAACCACATGATACATTCAGAGTGACATTTCCACAGGGACATAGTGCATAGTCCAGGGATTACGCACTCAGTTCTGCATGCCCCCTAAGTTTCCCATGGAACTCCTTAAAAACAGCTCAGTTAACACATACCTTGAGGCTACAGCAGACCCTTGAAGACCAAACCGCTCATAGTCTCCTCCATAAATATCTTTCACCAGCTTATCCACATTGGTGCTGTCTCCTTTCGCAGCCATTTCTAGTGCTTCTTCAAATGTCTCACAGCCAGTCAGCAGGCAGCACAGGCCCAAGAACGTTCCTCCTCCAAGGCTAGAAAAGCATAGTTCCTTCAGAACAACACTCCTCCCTCAGAGGGGTGAGGATAGATGCCTAAACTGAGTTTCTGTTTAACACAAACATCATTCACCGTGATTGTAACTGAACTACTCTTAAGTCTTTAATATTTAAATACAAGAAGAGATGCTAAATAAAGGGTTAGCTGAGAGTAAGGTCCAATCCAGCTCTACAGGCGTTGGTTTGTTATTTGTAGCACTCCAAGTTTTCCTTGAGCAAGAATAATTAGCCATGAGATCACTTAAGTCAGAGATGAAAGAATAAACAGCGATCAAAGCTAAACTTCTATGCAGGGGCAGACAGCCAAATCAGATCTTGTGCCCCTAGCCAGTGGCAGGAAGCCATCTAGTTGGTTCCTGTTCAAAGCAAGGTTAACATCAGTCCTGAATGTCTCGTCCCTCCAAAGAACCCTGAGCAAGGAGCAGTCACTTCAATATATTGCAGGCACTCAAGTAGATTTACTGACTACATAAATTCAGCCACGAGTATTTGACTACACACAACAGGTTGCTATTTCATTCACTAAAATTCTACTTGGGACTCTTCAGCTTAATAACCTCTACATCCTTTCTTATTCTTTCTTGAACCCTTGAGAAAATTAGCTTATTTGTACTGATTACAGTCACACTAACTGGAACCACTGTAAATGAGAGGATCAGTGAGACACCACACTTGGCACTTCTCAAAAAAGCACAGGAGGTCAGATAGGAACACCATTTAGTCATTGCTCTTGGATTATTAGGCAAGCTTTCCAGAACACATCTAGTAGCACTGGAATATATTTAGTATCTGAACAGCAGGAAGCTCTGCACTCCAGCCACAAGACAGTATTGACTTTGTCACCTATAGC
Organism: Zapornia atra; assembly: GCA_013400835.1. NCBI lineage: Eukaryota > Metazoa > Chordata > Aves > Gruiformes > Rallidae > Zapornia > Zapornia atra. Next base: position 156,753 of record VZTU01017694.1, read on the forward strand.
AAGTCAGCCACCCACTGCAGTCCTGTTTTTCCTTTTGTGGTTGAAAATATCACAAGTACATTTACAGATATCCAAAGGACTATGCTTGAAAAACAACCTGAATTGCAAGAAAACCAATACCTCTTCCATTCAACTTGCGTTCACCTGTACTGTGTACAGAAAAATGGCTCATGGCATTCACAGTGGCAAAGGTACACCCTAGATAAGGCAACAGGACACACATGCAGTCATGTGCATGATACAGGAGAAACCATTACTATGTACTATGCACAGAAAAACAGAATGCAGCTTTGGAAAGGACTATAGCAAATCCCTAAAGCTTTGTCATTGTTTTGGAAGGGGCTTTTTTAAAAAAAGTTTCTATTTTGCTGCTTGGTTTGTTTGGTTTTAATCTTTAAGATTAGTTAAGTATAGCAATTTAGTATGTGTGTATGAGGAAACAGCAGAATAGGTTTATTTGTGTTTTTACTACTAGTCTGGATATACACATTTGTAACTAAAGTTTTTGTCCCCTGTAAGTAAGCACTATTGCCACACCTATAGAATAAACCTAAACATGCCTCAGGCTGCTTTTTGGGCTTGAGAACAAATTCTGCATCCACACTACTGAACTCTTGAAATCCTAAACAGAGCAGTCCCATCTAAATCCTTTACTGAACACAGGCCAGAGACAATTTCACCTCAGCTGTACCCTACAAATCATTTTGGAGAGCATTTGCTGACCCAGGCTGAAACCATAGTGAGGGCAAAGTAAGAACATAGACAATCCAATTCCACTCTTTACATGCTGGCATTCCTCAATTTACCAGCACAGCCCAAAGTCTAGCACAATAGGTAAAGAAACAAGGTCTAGCAAGATTCTTTTGACAAAACCCCTTAGTAAATTGTACAAAGTCTTCCAATATCCTGGATGCATCCTAAGTACTAAGCAAGAGGTTTTTGTTTAGCCCAAACGTTATTTCACTGCTCTGGCTGTTCTGGGTGATCAAAGCAGTGGACAAAAAATTCATTTACTGGGATGGCTTTATTTTGGTAATTCACAACAAGAGATAGGAAGTAGGTAGGAACACCAACAGGAGAATATGGCAGCTCTTAAACTGAACAAATCGATGATTTTCTGATGTAGACCCACCCCTCTGAAGGAATCCTAGGGTATTTCCAGCCTTGCTATTAGTGGGCTTTTAAAAAAATGGGAAGAAAAGCACAATTTGGGGCTCTACCTACTAGTTACACTATCTTACCTGTTCAGTTACTAAGGAGAATCACATAGAATCACAGAATTGTAGGGGTTGGAAGGGACCTCCAGAGATCATGGGGTCCCACCCCCCTGCCAAAGCAGGTTCCCTAGGACATATTGCGCAAAGAGGTGTCCAGACTGGTCTTGAATATCTCCAGAGATGGAGACGCCAAAACCCCCCTGGGCAGCCTGTCCCAGGGCTCAGTCACCCTCACTGGGGAAAAGCTCTTCCGCATAAAGAAAACCAAATTAAAAGAACAAAGAATTAAGTTTACCTGGATCCTGTGACTCTCTTATAGTTGTCCTTTGAATACACAGCGAGGATGCTGACCCCTGAGCCTATATTAACCAGCAGCATAGGATATGGATTATCAAGGCAGTAAGGCTTTTTCTGGCACTGTTGGGGATCTGTAGGATTTTCAAAATAATAGCACTCTGGCTGGCCATTGAAACCAACAGAATCAACATAAAGGAGGCCCTGGATCAAACAGTCCAATTCATCCAGTTTATGGAGCTGTAGATCAGCAATCTGGAAAAGAACAAGAAATTATTAATAAACAAACATTTCCTAATATAATACAACACTCAGAAGGGCAAAAGGCTCTGCTGAAACACTTTGATCACTTTAATAGCAACACATTATGCTATTTAAACAAACAACTATCTAAGCATGAAGTGCCAAGTAGTTTGCTATTGGCCTGACAATGGTACCTCCCCAAATAATGATGTGCTGCACAGTAATGGCATTTAGTTCCTTTGCCTTTGAGATATTCCCCGCTCTGCAAGAAGGAAACTTTTCCAACCCTAAGTATACTGAAGCAATAAATTTGTTTCCCCTCATTCTCATTCCAAGAGCAGTTGCACTGTGAAACTTTCGGATGGTACCTGACACATGCCTACACAGCAGCAGTCCTCAGGATGCAAAATGCATCATCTAACTACATTTTCCCAGCAATTTAATGACATTTGTAATAGAAGTGTCAAGATCAAAAACGTCAATTAAAGAACAAGATCATTAAAGACTTCCAAAGTACATGTACTTATGCTAATATGCATTAAGGATGCAGTGGATTATGCTTAAAGGATTTGCAATTTTTGAAGTATCTGTCGCTAGTAATCCGAGAGCATTGTTTGTTTAAATTACAATAAGCTCTTTAAAGTGCCTCATGAAACACAGGGTATTCCCAATGTTTGGTGAACAACAATATAAAAAAAAGAAACCCTGTCAGGCCTATGGCCCCAAGAAAATGTTAAAAAAACAAAGTAACTCCAACAGAAGGTAGAAAAACAATAAGAGCTTAAAAAGGACATTCCCTCTGAGATCTTCCAAGTCACCCATGACTGTATTTAAAACAGACACGTCTACTTGTTGTATCATTCTGTTAACTAGAATCAGAAATCACATCCCTTTCTTGAAATAGGATCTGTGACAAGCTGTAGGAAGTCTCCTTTACAGATGACATTGAGCTTAGTCTTGCCTTGGAGAGGAGAGGGAGAAAACATAGTAAAGTTGCCCTGAGGTCCTTTGCATCCTCACACCACCAAAGTAGGTCTTACCTAACTCCACTTTCTAAGAGAAATAGTAGCAGATTATTAGGAACAAAAAGGAGTTACACAGCACAGAGCTGGTTCTCAAACATTTGCATATTGCAGGATGTTTTCATAGGAGCTCATGGAGAAGATTTATGAGGCTAACTCCTATTTTTAATAGTGGAAGCTATATTAAGTCACTTTTAAAAGGAAAGATATTTCCATGCAACTGTAACGGGCATGGCCAGTAGGTTACATTCTTTTGAGTTATTTAAATCTCTCCCCATAGGTCTTTTTCTTTACTTGTAAATAACTAACTTGCCTTAACTGTAAGCCATTCTACTCTTTAGCTCTGCTCTTCTGTTATACTTGATAGTCTTCAAATCCTGGAACCACAGAAAAGTAGTAAGACCAAAACCCACCAACTAACAGCCTCAAAACATAGATTCAGTTAGTCACAGGACAAGAGAAAGGTGGGGATCATTTCTTCTTGTTTCAGTATTTCCTCCTGTAACTTTTGCAACTTTTATTTTTTTCTTGGTTACCACGTGGCTACTAGTTATATATTAGTTGTAGAAATTATGTGTAAGACCTAAACCATTTAGCCAGCAAATGAAAATAAACACAAATTGGGAAAAATGTTTTTAAAGAAATCTTAGAAAAATCTTCAGGCTACTTTGCAAGTATCTTGGATTTCAGCAATTTCTTCCTATTAGACTGAGAGAAAAAGCTCCAAGAGGTATACATGGCATTAACATAAGAAATGCTTCATGCGCTCTCACTGTGGGTGTTGTATGGAGCCCACTATGTCACCTCTGGTGAGATGATGTGTTTTGTTAAAACTCAACTAACATTGCACATAGCTAGTCAAAGTAAGGAAAGATTGATTCTACATTAACCATGACCTTTCTCTAGGTTGTGCACTCCACAGTCTCAATTTAACGCTAGATGCAGCATGACCAAACATAATCTAACAGAGACACAGCACACACAAACAAGCATGCTACAAACCAGAAACCTGCTGTACAAAGACAGGTCATTAGCAGATTTATGGCCCCTACTGTCAAAACCTCTATTCTTCCACATGCCAAATATCCAATCACACGCTGCTTCTGCCTTGTCCACCTTAGACTTTTATGAATAGGTAAGCATCAGTGAGAGACCTTGCAAGACACGAGCAAGCATCACAAATCTAAGTAAAACACTTCTGCCATTAGTGCACTCAAAAAGACAAAACCCTTGTTTCTACAAAGTCTCTCCAGTCAGCTCAACAATTTTCTAAGGGCAGAACAAAAGAAACTAATCAAGGGTTAGTAAGCACTAAGCATAGTTGTTTTATTAGGTCCAGCCCTCCATGCACAAAAGACATACTAGAACGTGCTCTGCTTTTTATAGTTCTGTGCTATATTTACCGGCTGATACACTGCAAGCAGAAAATCTGTATTACTGCTTTCTTTCATGTATGATATCCATAGACTGAAAAACTTTTCCTGCATTGTTGCTGAAGTCTGATTTTCCTTTTCAAAAGACTGGCATCAGTATTCCACACTGATCCGCCTTCATTCAGAGCTGTGAGCTCTGCAGCCACCAGACCTCTGAGGCTCCAAACAGCTCTGTGAGCCACCACTATTCATGTTTCTAAACACAAATTAGGGCACGGTTGCAAGAAGTGTTATAACCCAGTCTCACACAAGAAGCCATGAGAGAGTCCCAGTTCCCAGCCCCTTTCCCTGCATACAGAACTGCCTTCTCTATATTCCTTTCTCTGCTCAGAATGACTCGAAGTAAAAACCGTGTCACAGAATATGTGCCTGTAAACATAACTGATGTGCGAGTAAGCAAATGTTTTTCTCTGGTGCCATCACTTGACCTAACACCCTCTACTTGCATTCATCCTTTCAGCTGTTTGAACCACTTCTCCCTACAGAAACCAAAGCTTATGTGCAAACATGCAAACAAAAGTTGGGAGCTATGAGGAAAAGCACATTTTAGGTAGATGTTCTCCCTACAGTATTTTACAAAAATGTATTTGCATCTATTTTCCAGACCTTTACAATCCCTAATGTGAAGGCAGACAGCATAGTGGTCCACTTATCCTGCACTCCTGTAACTAGAAAGGCCCTCTAGAAAAGTTCTGTGTCAGAAAGTTGTGCTATGAGAGGAAGAAGAGATGAACAAAGTAGCACACAGGATGCTAGAGAGAAAATTTATAATGGTTACAGGGAAACCATATGCCTTTTTTTAAAAAAAAAAAGAAAAATTTTTCTGCATTATAGCCAGACTATAGGATTTCCTCTTTATTTTATACTGTTAAATAGCAGGGGAGGGAACAAAATATCCTGGACTTCAAGGAACTCTTCAGGACCATCAAAAGGGCAGCCTCGCAACTTTAACCATGTTTACAAGTGTGTGCCACACATCAAGGCAGTGAGCACTTCCTTGACACTTCACACCTTAGCAACAAACTCCCGAGACTGAGATAATTCAAGGATACACAAAAACGTCCTTTGTTACTGTGTACAGATCCTATTCTAAGGAGAATGAAAGCGCACTTGGTAAGAAGTTCTGGAAAACAGTATTGTCTGTTCAACTTTAGGGCTTAGTGTTTCTTTGTGGGTTTTGTTTTTTTGGTTTTGGGTTGTTTTTTTTTAAATGTGCAAAACATCAAATGATTTTTAGCTGTACTCAGGTACCAGACTGTAAAAGGAAAAACACACGGAACCAACTTGCTACTGCTTTGAAGCATGGAAGCAAGGAAGTTAAGGATTTGGGTCACGTTTGTTTCTTTATGGATAAGTAAATATTTCCACCTCAGCAATGAAAATATAAAAAAAGCCCAGTCCTATAGAAGTGAGCTGAGGACAGACAGGACATATGCAGCAGGGTCAAAGCCTGATGGATCAGCACTGCTGTGCAGACATCTTTTCAATGAAGTTCCAGCTGATAAAAGATTTCACTCAGTTTGAATTTTCAGTTAGAGTTCTGGTGAGCACAGGAATTGTCCAAACCTACATGCACTTAAAAGCTCATCTGGCTTGTGGACTTTAAATCAGAATTTTTAAATTACTTTTTTTAAGAAATGGTTTGAAACATAACATCTTTCAAGTTTTTAATTCTCAATTACAATAGCTTTATTTATTATATGACTCTGACTTTTATGTTCCTTCTGGGCATTGCTCCAATTTGTATTTCTTCTAATAGCTTGTAGTCTAGCTTTTCCTTTCATCTCCCTCCCATTACCTCTCTGTTTCCACATAAATGTACTTTGCTTCCTTTATATTTTTGACTGTCTTTCCATCATCCCTGCTTTGTTATGCGTTCAGATGAGGTATTTCGAGTTCATTCCACACTGAAGTTGGGAAATGTCCATTCACATTCAAACAAGACAAAGTCTAATGCAAACAAGTAAGCCCAACATTTGCTGAGGCAGAATAAAAGCTGGAAAAAAGCACTAGTCTGGGATCCTCTGCATAAGGTCTGCCCCCTCGCCCAGCGAGCTGTAAGGATCTCTCCTCTCTCCAGGGATGACTTATCCCTTTTCCCTCCAGTGGTAACAGAAGGTATGATGGTTACTTCACCTATTCTCTGGATGCTACTTTCAACTCCAGCCCACACACTACAGGCTAGCACCTAAGCAGCAGTGTCCAGTTGCCTCAAGCAAGTGCGATGCAAAATTTTTGGGTGTCTTTGCATTAGTGTAGAGTTACACAGCCTACTCATCCTATAATACAGGGCAGTGAGTTAAGTTTGTTATAGACGGTATTTATCTTACAAGTCAGTCAGTCACTTGGTTCATATCACAGAGTCAGGCCTTAGAATCAGCTGATAACCGGCACAAGGAAGTCACTCTCCAACAGCCAAGTTTACTCTTAAAGCATTTTTCTTAAAGGTCATGGGGAAGGTTAAGACATGAGTTTAAGTCTGTCTTGGTAACAAGTTTCCTTCCTCTCCTGCCCCAAATGTTCATTATTAAGTGACAGGTTTTTGGCACAGGCCCTGTTTCCACTGAAGCCACCTGTAAAATTTCTATCAAGACAAGTCAGGTTCCGTAAGTGTCTGTTCAGGCAAGGATTCTGCCTTTGGGCCCCTGCAGGAATTGTGCAAGAGAGCAAGACTTGGGCAAAAGTTTGAATAGTCCTTTCTTCCCTCACCCCTATGTATCCTTTACATTGAGTTGCTTTACAAAACTGATTGACAGCCTTATTACATTAAAGCTATAATTTTAAGCTAGTAATGTGTATGCACTATCATGGAGGAGTCACAGAATATAAACAGATTTAAACCCGATCAGGTACTGTAATAGATGTACTCCTTACTCCTACTGCAATAATGTAAGAAATACTTGAGCATTTCCAAAATATGAGAAGTGACAGTACATCACTGGGGGAAGGAGGGAGGATTATCAGCATTAGTCAACAGATTCATCCATGCCTTAACACACTGTTACCTGAAAAGTCAGACAGCCATTTCTACAGTCATTCAGATAGGGGATAAATAAAATCCACCCCCAACCCATCCCCCGCCCCCCCCAAACCAACCACCCTAAGCTGGAAACAGTCCTTTTAGTGGATTACTTACTGATGCTCTTTAATGAACATTAAGTACAACCACATGGTCGGTAAAATTATTTCTGTGGTCTAGTTTAATGAATAGAGTTGGTTTTCCTGATTCTAAGGGAAACAGATCTCAACGAATCAAATGACTTGCCAGCTACTGATCGTTATTATCAGCAGTCACCAAGCAACCCATGGAGACTTTTCCATGTTTCCTCCTATCCAGGCATTGTGGATCCCATGCAAGGAGGTCAGATAGCTAAACCTACCTGGCTTTGTAGCTTTATTTGCCTTTCTACAGCACAGAAGACAGACTTCAGGGAGGCAGAAGATGACTCCCAATTTTATTTTATAATACACATAAGATGTCTAGATCAACCTTAACTCATTTAGATATTCAGAATCAGACACCAGAACAAGCAAGTAACAAGGCATTTGCTTGTCTACTTTAAGGAGAAAAAGCTGCTGTAATATTAGAAAGATTCCTTCTTTGGGATTCAAATGCTCTTTTGCAATATGATGGATTTTTTTCCTAAACCTATGCAATTCTGGAAGTCCAATAAGAATTTTGTAATACAATGAAAGACAAATAACTTAGAAGTATGTACATAGAAAAATGAAGGGCCAGAACAAAAGCATGTTGCCTGTACTTTCGTGAGTTTCCAAGCATTTAAGCAGACTTTTTTATGAAATTAACAGCATTCATAAACATGCTTTAGTTTTTTCAAGTTGCTTCTATGTAACACAAAAATCTGAAGCCTGAACCATAACAGCATTATACAATATTGAATCCTGCAACAGCAGGATATTAGACTTGGCACATGTTCTCTACTTCTACAGGTGCTTTAGAAGCATGATCAAATATTTGCAACAGACATCTCAATGCTTAGAGAGAGCAATCCTGAAGCTGTTGTCCAATGTCAATTTACAGTTAGCAGAACACAGAGATAGCCAGCTGCTGTTAACAATGGCTAATGAAGTGTGACAATTTAAGTGCTGGTACCCAAAACACTCAGCCCTTTGAGAGAGATTAAGCAAGCAAACCTTCACATAGCAGAGAGTGTTTTGCTGCTGTAATACTCTATGGATATTACAGTCTGAGCCAAGAAACACTTGCTATAAAGGAAGGTGTGGAACACTATGGTTGTAAGAAGAGGCATCCAAAGCACTCACTTGGTGCGCTTCACTGATTGTTCTACGTTACAAAACACCCCAGCCAGCCTTTATAGTGTTTTTCTTAAACTGCCTTTGAATATTAAATAAGACTGCAGAGACATGGACTTCAGCATGAAACGCCACAAGTCATTTACTATGTGACCTCATTTTTTGTTCAATACCTAGCAAAATAGCCCCAACTTCAACTATGGCTTCAAGTGCTTCATTAACTGTATTGCTACCAAGCCAATAGAAACTGGTCTCTCACTGTAAAATTCCTATTAATGGCAGATAGAAACAACGCTCACAATGCATTTTTGCAGTACACAAGTGCACTCATTTGGAAGTCAGGACTATTGCTGTAGTTTACAGAAACACCGACATCCCAAACCTTTCAGATTTACCTCAGCTTCTGGTGATCCCTGCAGAAGCTATTTTTAAGTTCTAGGAGATCTGGGTCCCAGTGACCTCATGAACTGCCTTTCTTCACATGACACACTCCTGGAATTGAAATCAAATGCTAGCTGCTATTGCTTCCATACAGTGTTTCTCCCCCTGCTCCGAGCTTCGTCTTCCAGAATCTTGACTTTATTCTGCTTGAAGACTAGTACAAGGGGAAGGGAACCCAGATCTAATCTCCAGCCTGTACAGTTTAATTTTTGGTTTCTAATACATTTCCAGTTTGTAAAACGAGTACCTAGTCTCAGGCTTCTAGGCTGTCATAACACACCCTCACTGATTATGAAGCATTTAATCATCACACCTGTACTCAAAAAACCCTATTCACCAAAGGCAACATGCAGAGCAGTATTTCAGAACACCCTCCTCTGTCCCCTCCATGTTTTCAGCAGTTTGATTAACCAACATGAATTCATTCTGTTAATGTTAACCAGTTAGGATGGACCAAAAATTAAAAGTTGTTTTCTCTGTAAGTTTTAACAGGACTCCCATGATGTTTTCCCAAAGTACTTCCCACTGAACCCTTATAAATTGGATCACCTACCGTTCTGAAGTCCTCCTCAAACTTATAAGCTCCACCTCCTGTCGCACAGAGCATAGTGTGCAAACTGGAGAAGTTCTTTTCACTGCCCATCTGTATGAACCTGTGCATGGCACAGCTGGGAAAGCGGATGAAGTGCAGGTTTCCTTTGCGTCCACACATAGTCAGATTTTTCAGTTCAAGATGTACATCACGAATGCCAGTTTTACCATAGGCTGTATTGGAGGTCAAGTATTTCCTAATGCTTTTCAGGTTTTCCACCTCTTCCTGTTCTTCTTCTGCAGTAATGTCTTTAGGTTCAAAGTAGACTAGTTTAACCAGTGTTCCACCGATATCCATTCCAAACCATGGAAATGCTAAGGACAAGGGGGTTGGGGAGGAAAAAAACACACCACTATAAATATACAGTTTAAGCATCTGGCATAAAACACATACTGAACAACAATTCAGCGCAGTCACAGAAGCAGCATCTGCCCCTGAATGCTGGGGTCACTTACACACCCAGTTCACATGTATTAAACACTTCTCTAAGTTAGGACGTCATAAAGCCTCACTTAAGAAAATGAATAACATTAAAATGCTTTTCTTTGGAGAAGCAGGTTTTAATAAAATGAAAGTATTTTTTCCTAGTAGAACATTTTACTCTTCAGCAGCTCTTGACAGAGCATATTTACTGCATTTCACCCAGCCTGACTTCTGGCACCAGTTCTTAAAATAGACTAAGAGGGGAGGAGAACAAAACAACCAAACAGGAGAACAAGATTTCTCAAGTCACATTCCCAATGCGTAACATATACAACTGTCTTTCCAAGACCAGATGGAATTTCCAAAGTTCCAAGGCTCTGTGAGAAGCAGAAATACATAACTCTCCCATTACACCCAGAGTCTTCAGACTTCAACCCACTAGCAGCTCTGTCGGAACTCCACCACCTGCATATCTTAGCAGAAAGAGAATGGACTGGTTTAAGTTCAGTATTTACTACTTTGAGCATAGACTCCTCCCTCTGATGGTGTATGAGTTAACCTATTATACAACTATACAAGAAAAGCCACTATTTTCTTCTCAGCATACATATATTTGCCACAGCCAGCCTAGGTCTACCAAAGTCTTTGTTTTGTTAATAGCAAAAGAAAAGTTACTATGGAAAACATGCAGGCAGAAGATAGTAACTGAACCAGGTTGGTCTGCCTGCTCTGCTTGGATATATACATGTATATATTTTAAATAGTAAGCCAGGTAACTTCATGAAGAAACAAGAAGTGAGAATAGATAATCTATATACAAGTCCTGCAAAAGGAGGTAGCTAGTAATGTTTCTTAGAGAAATCAGGAGTACTGAGTATGTGGCTAACATCTAAGATCCATTCCTAAAATAGCAGTCATCTCTCTGCTTTTAGGAAGAACTAGGCAGACTCACTAGAAATGTGATTCTACCAACTAAGACATCCCAACTCAGAGTTGATATGAACTCCAGACCATGGACACCATAAGCATTACTGACATTTCTGTCTGTGAACCTAAACATAAACATCTTTGGGGGAAAGATTTCAATAAGCACAGGAGGTACTGATCATACTGTTCCTCCTCAGGTAATCACAGATTAGTAGTAAGTTACTCAATTTCTGGCTGAAAGGAGCTTAAGATTCTTTTACTTTCTACCACGCAGATCTCAGCATCATTCATGTCTGAATAATTAAAAAATATATTTTACATTTCACAGTTGTTTACACCCCTCCCCCAAAAATAATCCTTAGTGTCAGATGTTTATGACAGTTATTTTGCTTTATTTCTGTATTCCAAATAATTGAATTTCCAGTTTCTCCCCCCTTTCCCTAAGGACAAGGAAGATGTAATACATAAACTCCCATGAAGCAGCTTGCTTACAGTTCAATTCTTCTAAGAGTACCTATTGCTATCTGTTGTAAAGTCTAATTTCTTTTTTCATGGCCTACAAGCTGCAAGACACAAAGACACTGAAATGAATTTCAATATTTGAGGTTTAGGAAGAGACATTCCATGCAGGTGAATGAAAGCTCCCTGAAAGGGGAAGAATTTCAAAGAAGTATTTTTAAAGTAGGCTTTATTCTAAAGAGGAAAAATAACGTTACCATACAGTAACCTGAGTATCAAACACTCTTGGAAGCACAAAGTAATTAAGCAAAAGTAGTCTGGTCCACACAGTGCAAGACTACAATGCAGTGGAGCTCAAGATGGCAATCCCATTAGTGATTTACACAAATCTTCAGGCTACTGAGAACTTTAATTACCTGCTTCACTGGAACAGTAACCCTCCTGCTTGGATGTATCTTAACTCAAGAAGTAGTAAGTTTAAAATTAAAAGCATTGGGGTTGGACTGTGCAACATAGAACCATCCCACAGCTAAGGGTAACTCAGCTTCCAATATTCTACATTAAGGGCATAAAATCTGCTACCGTTTACCGGCACTAACAGTTGCTTTAAAGCTATAGTGTAGATTCACTCTTTAGAGAGGGAAGAAGCACTCCACCCTCCTACCAAACACAAGCCCAGCAATAAAAGTGTTAAGCACTAACAGCTGAGTTATTCATAAAGGACTGCCAAGAGATTTACTTTTATATCCTCACATTTTGAGGAGTCACAACTAAAGCATTAAGTACCAGAGAAAACAACTATGAAGTTATATCAAGACTGTACAGTTCTTGGGATAGTTACACATAATGATTACATTTTAAAAGCAAGCAGAAATGCCAAGAGGCTTTTTTTTTTTATTCTGTGAATCTAAGCTCCTTTCATTTTGCTGTGAGCCAAATGGAGAGCTGCAGAAAGAAAAGAACTTTGCTCCTAGAACAGCAGCCGTTTTCTTCAGCACAAATAAAGAGCACAAGATCAGTCCACAACAACCAGTATTTCAGCTATGCCAAGCAGTAAGTTTTGCTTCACAGCTGCTACCACCAGCTCTC
>VZTU01017699.1:0-22500 GCA_013400835.1 Zapornia atra
GGTGCTGAGGGGAGGCGGCCTGAGGGCGGGAGGGGCGAGGCCGCCCGGCCGCCGAGAGGGGCCCGGCGCGGGAGGGCGGGTGCAGCTCGGCGGCGGGTGTCTCGCCGCTTCACCGGGGGCGGGAGGCGGCCCCGCTGGGCCGAACGTCGGGATCAGAGCTGGGCTGAGGCACCCCAAGTCTCTTCCCGGTTTGGCGGGGGCGCGGCCCGCACGCTCNATAAAGGACAGCAAACTCTCTGGTTGCTGGCCCTGCCCTGCACCCCCAGTGCCACCAGAGTCGGGTGAGGAGAAGTGTGACCAGATCTTAAAGCCCTCCCCCTCCCCCCCTCCTTATCAGACTGCACTTCAGTCAGGATTTTGCCCCCTTCTCCCCCCCTCGTTGTGGCACAGGGAGGGGCAGGGAATGGGGGGTTTTGGTCAGTTCCTTACAAGATGTTGAGATTCCTCACCCCTTCCCCTGGTGCACCGTGGGGTCCCACCCACAGCAGACACTCCTCCACCATCTCCAACACCAGTCCTTTCCCACAGGGCTTCAGCTCTTCCCCAGCTGCCCCAGCGTGGGGCACTGCTGTGGGTGCAGTCACAAATCATAGAATGTCTCTCTCAGGCCCAGACTGCTCCAGCCTGGTCCTCCACAGGGTCACAAGCCTCACGCCCAGCAAACCTGCTGCGCTGTGAGCCTCTCTTGCTCATCTCTGTCTCTCTCTCTCTCCATGGGCTGCAAGTGCTGGCAGGGGCTCCAATGCAGGTCACAGGGTCTTCCGTGTCTCCCCCTGCTCCAGCGTGGGGCCTCTCCAGGGGCTGCATGTGGGGTCTGGGCCTTTTCCATGGGCTGTGGGGGGACACCCGCTCCACCATGGGTTTCTCCAGGGGCTGCTGGGGCATCTTTCTCTCTGGCACCTGAGGCGCCTCCTCCCCCCTTCCCTGCCCTTGGTGCTTGCACAGCTCCTCACATCTTCTCACTCCCTTCTCTGGGGGCAAAAAGTGGCCTCTTGTGGGTTTTTTTCTCCTAAATGTGATTCCCAGTGGCGCTGTGACCATTGCTGATGGGCTCGGCCTTGGTCAACAAGGACTCCAGCCTCGAGCCAGCTGGTGTTTGCTCTGTGGGGGCTGCAGAGAGCTTCTGACTGCTTCTTGCAGCAGCCACCCCTGCAGCCCCCCCTTCACCAGAGCCCAGCCACGTGAAACTACAACACATGCAGAATTTACCCAAGGATGCTTTGAAAATCTTGAGGATGAGAAAAACCACTACAGTGACAAAACTATCCTAATTTCATTTATGTGCTAACCAATTCACATGCTTTCACAAAATACAAATTAACCACCTTGAAATGCAAGGTGAAAAAAGGAAGCTGTCAGATGTTCTGGAAGTAGGGGTGGGAAGAAAAGAAATTAAGATGGTCTTTGCCAAGAATATATACACTTGAGCTGTAGAACTGAAGGCCAGGAACAAACCCCAGAGAAGCACTTGCATGGTTTTACTCAAAGGTCTTATAAACCACATCAATTGTCTTACACCACTGCTTTGAAGGTGAAAATTTTTCACCAATCAACCACTGATCTTTTTTACTGCAACTGTTGACCATGTGTATTACAATGGTTTTAAGGTATGCCAGCTGCATGTGAAAGTACTTTATAAGATAGCTGAACAGAAATGGATTGTCTTCTGGATTCTACAATCAAAAGAAACAGCGTAAAACAAACCAAAAAGAGCAGCCAGGATTCAGAGTCTCTAAAATACCTTCTTTAATGATGATACGAAGGAGGAAATTACACAAGTGAGATATAAAAATGTGCAGTCATACGACTGAACATAGTTTGCTGTTATTGTTTCTAAAAGCTGGCCTTGTGACATACTTATACAGACTATTTTTAAACAGAGCATGTAACTCTTTTCCCTGACACCACCAGAAGTACATTTCAGGTTAATAATTTTGACTTAAAAGCTTTTAAGACAGTAATTTATGTGTGTAGTCCCCTAATTTTCTTGCCTACTACTCTGTGCAGTGACTGTGTAATGTAGCATAACAACAAACTAGCAAATGAATTTGGATTAAAGCCCAAACTCCAGTGGAAAAAAAATGCAGCAAAACAAAATGAAATATAACCCAAGAAGATAAAGAAACATGAATGAAGCCTCATATAAAAATCAAAGGTAACAATATCTATGTTCTACCAAAAGACTGGCAATATATTTTATCATCCAATTATTTACAAAAGAATTTGTTTGCCATTATGGGCACCTTGGTTAAGTCATCAACATCACTGATTTTGTTCAAACACCTACAAACCAATACAGTATGTTAAGGAAGATGTATACGGAAACACAAGACCAGATACCCTATCTGCCTCACATGCATTTAAAAAAACCCTGATCATTTTTATTGGGCTATAATTGTTTGCACTGCTTATTGAAATATGTGTTAATTCTATCCCTTACTCATACAGACCAGTTTGCATCCATCTGAAGAACATCCTGTTGTCCTCCTTTATGGGATTCTTTAACTTGCCAAGTCAAACCATGCTGCACTGCACAAAGCTGCCTGTTACGATCTGATTAGCAGTGACTGTTCATCCCAGAGCAAAAATCTGCTGATGTGACTCATTTTTTTTTGTCCTCTTCTGGAAGAACAATTTTTCAAAATCCTTTTCTTTTTTTACCTACATGTAGTATAACCCATCTTAGAATCCCAGAATCCCAGGGGTTGGAAGGGCCCTGGAGAGCTCCTGGGGTGCAACCCCCTGCCAAAGCAGCTCCCCAGCTCATATTGCACAGGGCAGCGTCCAGACGGGGCTGGAATCTCTCCAGAGATGGAGACTCCACACCCCCTGGGCAGCCTGTCCCAGGGCTCTGGCACCCTCACCAGGATAAGAAGTTCTTCTGCAGATTGGTGTGGAACTTCCTGTTCCTCATGCTATGAGCATTGGTGCTTTTACTTCACATGTGCTTTCTCTTGGAGTGGACTTTCACTCTTGGGGCGGACTTCAGGAGCTCAATAACACACAGTGCCTCTGATTGTAGCGTGCCATCCCATATTTTATCACCAGCTGTGTGGACACTTCAGCTGGACTTGGCAGGGCCCTTTGGAGCTCATCCAGTCCCACCCCCTGCCAGATCAGGATCCCCTCAAGCAGGCTGCATCCAGGATCATGGGATTTGAATGTTGCCAGAGAAGGAGACTCTCCAACCTCTCTGTGTAGCCTGGCCCAGGGCTCTGCCACCCTCCCAGCAAAGAAGTTCCTCAGGGTTAGGTGGAACTTCCTGCATTCCAGTTTGTGCCCATCACCTCTTGCCCTGTTCCTGGGCACCTCTGAACACAGACTGACCCCCTCTTCCTGACCCAGCCCTCAACTATGTATCAGCACTGAGAAGATCCCTCTCAGTCTTCTCTTCCTCAGGCTAACACATCCCAACTCCCTCAGCCGCTCTGCATCAGAGAGATGTTCTGGTCTCCTCAGCATCTCCATAGGCCTTTTTTGTCCCCCCTCCAGTAGCTCCCTGTCCTTCCTGACCCGGGAAGCCCCACACAATATCCCCACTGAGGCCTCCTCAGGGCAGAGCAGAGCGTGGTGCTTCTCATGCCCATCTTACGGGACCACACAGCTTAACGGCTGCGGGGTTTGACAGTGTCTGCAGTGCTCAGCACGGGAAGTGCTGCTGCTGGGAACCTCTGCAAGTTAAAGAATTTAAATGAGATGCAGAATGCTCCAGAGATGCCATCTAGTGGCACGGAGAAGGCACAGAATCACAGACTCAGAGCTGTAGGGGTTGGAAGGGGCCTGGAGAGCTCCTGGGGTGCAACCCCCTGCCAAAGCAGCTCCCCAGCTCATATTGCACAGGGCGGCGTCCAGACGGGGCTGGAATCTCTCCAGAGATGGAGACTCCACACCCCCTGGGCAGCCTGTCCCAGGGCTCTGGCACCCTCACTGGGGAAAAGTTCTGCCCCAGGTTGCTGTGGAACTTCCTCTGCTCTGACTTGCAGCCATTGCCCCTTGTCCTGTCCCCACAGACACTGAGAAGGGGCTGCCCATTTCCCCATGTCCCACCCTTCAGATATTGATAACCATTGATCAGATCCCCTCTCAGGCTTCTTTTCTCCAGGCTGAACAGCCCCAGCTCACTCAGGCTTTGAAATCTGGTGCCCCTTGCTGGCAGTTGTGACTGGGTAGGTTTGTTGCATGGATTTATTTTGCAATTTTGTTTTCAAACAAAGGAAGGAAGGTCTTCCAGAAGAAAGACGCTGTCAGGAATAATCAGCTGGCATTGGACTGGTGCCCCAAATTTCCCTCTAAAAGGAACACAAGTTCTTTCCTTCGTATCTGAGCAACTAGCTTAAGTTTATATAGTTGCCTCATAATTATACAGGGAGGGGGGCTAGCTGATAAGGAGCCCTCCAGGCTCCAACAGTTTTTGTCTGCCTCTGGTGGTAGTTTTAAGAATTCTGAACGGGGGTGGTATATGTGTTCCAGGGTGGTGGGGGTCCATAGAATGCAATTATGTTCCTAAGCTTAAGCTAGGATTAATCAAACTCTTTTCCCTTTCAGCCAGTGCCAAGGTCCCTGCAGTGTTGGTGTTGCTGACAACATGCAGCAACTCATTTCACATGTAACTACCACCCTGACCTGACCACTCACCTGTGTGTACAGGAGGCAGAGTAAAGCCTGCTTCTCTGTGCAACATTACCCAAGGTCGAAAAGAAAACCAGATGTATGCAAATAAACCTTAACTACAGAGGCACTGCTTCCACTCTGGCTGTGTGCTTACAGAGTTCAGTTACCCTGCAGACTGGAACCTGCATGGATTACTCAGCCCCTTCTCCATTGTTCTGGCACTTGGTCACAGGCTGGTCTCCTCTGGTAGCTGAGCTTCATTGTTTGGACAACAGAGCAGCTATGGCACAATACAGGACCTTACTCTACACACTGAAGACCAAGCAAGTGGAGTTAGGTACTAGTTTGCATCTTAAAGAGAAGCATCTTGGATAAATAAATCTGTTACCTTCATTCTCTTCACTTCCCTACCATTGTACCCCCTGTTTCACATTGCCCTGTCCCTTTAGAATAAGCAGGTTCATTTGTTTTGATTGAGACTGGTAGTTAACTAGAGAGCCAAGCCAGACAACTTGTATTTTAGGTTGTGAGTTTTTGGGGTTTAGGGTTTTTTTCTTCCAAAAGCACATTGAGGAGACAGGTACTTAAGATGGTTTTGGTTTTGAGTATTTATTAGCAAAAATCAGATCTTTACTACTGGCAACAGCAGACATTTCCTGAGCCAGAAACATGAGACCATTTTGGTTAATAGGGACAAGGAATCAGTTCTTGTCTGTTCAGCCATCACTGGATGCAGGGATGCTTAGTCTCCTGGATACAGCCGTCTCTCCATGCAGGAACCAGCGCAGACATTCAAGCTCTCTTGAAGACCTGTTTACACACTTGATTCTCACAACGAAGCTCCTACAAAAAAGCAAACAAGAGTATACACATGTACACAGTGATCCTGGGGTGCATCAGGAGGAGTGTGGCCAGCAGGTCACAGGAGGGGATCCTCCCCCTCTGCTCTGCCCTGGTCAGGCCCCACCTGGAGTGTTGTGTCCAGTGCTGGGCTCCCTGGGATCAAACAGCCAGGGATCTCCTGGACAGAGTCCAGCGGAGCTACGGAGATGATGAAGGGCCTGGAGCATCTCCGCTGTGAGGAAAGGCTGAGGGAGCTGGGGCTGTTCAGCCTGGAGAGAAGACGACTCAGGGGGGACCTGATTAATGTTTATCAGTATCTGAAGGATGGGATGCAGGGGAAATGGGCAGCCCCTTCTCAGTGTCTGTGGGGACAGGACAAGGGGCAATGGCTGCAAGTCAGAGCAGAGGAAGTTCCAGAGCAACCTGGGGCAGAACTTTTCCCCAGTGAGGGTGCCAGAGCCCTGGGACAGGCTGCCCAGGGGGTGTGGAGTCTCCATCTCTGGAGAGATTCCAGCCCTGTCTGGACGCCGCCCTGTGCAATATGAGCTGGGGAGCTGCTTTGGCAGGGGGTTGCACCCCAGGAGCTCTGGGGGTCCCTTCCAACCCCTGGGATTCTGGGATTCTGTGACTACTGGCCACACTCCACTGCCATGCTAGTAGATTGTGGTTAACAGTCTGAATTTGGCTATAGGAGACAGTGAAACAATGATGTTGTTCCAGATGATCTAAAAATCCAAGCTGCGTGTGCTCGTTATGTACCATCCATTACAAATACTACAGAGCTGGAAAAAGCCTTGTGCACACCATGACCACATCATAGACCTTATTTTTGTCATGTACAGACAAAATCAGTAGAAATCTTAAGTAAATACCAGGTGGAGATCATCTCCTTCAAGCCAGTGAGTCCAGCCCCTGTTCTTCTTCTCACCAGTCTGGACACAGACGAGCTTGTCGTTTTCCCAGGTCACCAGGCTCTGTGGGAAGAAGGAACAAAAGACTGCATCTGCCTCTCTTTGTCCATAGATACATTGCAGAACTGAGACAATGCCCTTTTTTTCTGAGGGAAAGGGAACCTAAATACTACTCCTGAGAGACAGTGAAACTCCCTGTTGATAACTCAGCCTCCTACCTCTGCACTGCATTACACACAGTGTTCTGTGTCAGCTCAAGTAACTGGCTCAATCACAGCATCTTAACTGTGTTGCAGCCTCTTGATGTTATATGCTCAGTCCTACCTTGCATTTTCTGTTATCCAGACCTTTATTATCTTCTTCAAACTCTTCACCAATCTTGAACTGAAGCAAATAATCTCTGAATGTGCTAGTGGTGTGGATATAAAATGAATCGCCGTCTTGTTTGATGACTTTCTGAGGCTTCAGCATTTTTGCTATCTTGCGTGTTGCAAAGTCAATACCTTGGACAGGAGGCAAAAAGGTCAGAGTTGTATTTAGCACCAGCCACTCTGACAGTCAGGACTTACCTTTAGTACTACTAGAAGCATTTCTTAGACAGTTTGACCTTGCTCCTGTGCAAGGTTTTGTTGTTGGCTTTATTTCTTTCTTTAAAGCTGTATGTTACACAGGTCAAGCCATATTCTTGTATAAATACACAAAGAAATAAAACTCCTGTATAAATTTCCAAAGAAACCAGTTTACTCAATTGTTGCACAATTGCTATGTAAAATTTCGAGGACCTTTGAGTGAGAAGAGTGCTTTTAGGGCCATGAAGGTGATCAGAGGGCTGGAGCAGCTCCCCTACGGAGAGAGGCTGAGGGAGCTGGGCTGGGTCAGCCTGGAGAAAAGAAGGCTGTGGGGGGACCTCATTGCAGCCTGCCAGTCCCTGAAGGGAGCAGAGACACAGGAGGGAATCAGCTTGTTAAAGGGCAGAGACTGGCAGGACAAGGGGGATGGATTAAAGCTAAAGGAAGGAAGGTTTAAATTGGATATTAGGGGGAAGTTCTTTGCAGAGAGAGTGGTGAGGGGCTGGAACAGGCTGCCCAGAGAGGGGGTGGGTGCCCCATATATCCCTGGGGGTGTTCAAGGCCAGGTTGGCTGGGGCCCTGGGCAACCCTGTGTAGCTCCAGGCCTGGAGGTTGGTGGCCCTGCCTGTGGCAGGGGGTTGGAGCTCTGTGACCCTTGGGGTCCCTTTCAACCCAGACCAGTCTGGGATTCTATGATTTAGGAGTTGTAGAGAGTTGATTTCCCCCACAGTCACCCCAAACTGGGTCTCACCCCTGCTTAGCTAGAAGGACAGTTCCCACCAGTTCTCATCCTTTGGCAGAGGCATTATGTGAATTCAGAAGAAATCTTTGCACCCTGTACCTTCAACAGGGTAGAGTGAAGTGCAGTCCTAAAATGACTTACTCAGACTTGTTTTCAGGACACGCCACTTGGTATTAGCACTGTAACTGCAACTAGAAGACATCGCCCTTGTCAAAAGACTTCCTGGTAATCAGCCTGATGTTTGTGGGAATTGTGAGCTTAGAGCAGTGCTTCTAGAGGTTTTTTTCTAGTTCTCTCATGATTTTTGTTTCTTTAGAGGAACAGGCCATCTATTTGACAGGCACCTGAATCACACTGCACCCCGATAGCATGCTCAGAGTTGGATATTCAGGAAGGGAGATGAATAAAAAGGGGGGCAGTGTACTAATGAATTCTGTTGTTTGCATCACCTAGATAAAAGGGTCATATCATAGGACCACTAGAAGTTTCTCCCTTTATGCTGGCTGGGGTTGTGATCTTCACAAGGCGTGTTCAGGTCCCGTGTGTCGAGCCATGTGGCTCACTGTGCAGTCTGTGTTTGAAGGGGGACTTCATTCCTGCATCCTTTACAGAAGAGCTGGAATCTATTAGTCATGTTTTACATGCTTTTCAGTTTATTTTAGCATAGAGGGCTTTGAATTCACTACTGGCAACAGCCATACCCATTAAGCCTTAATATAGCTATATAAATACAAGGTACCTTGAAAGTAGCTTGTATTTATATATTCTCATATGTCAGAGGTATAGAGGTGTCCCTCTATTCTTTAGAGGTAGACATGGAAACTGAAGGGAAGTCTAGGCTGGGAACAGCTATATCCTTATCCATAACCCTCTAGTTATTCGAGGGATCAGATACTGGTTTCCTCACTCTGCCTACCCCATCAGAAGAGTTTTTCATTCTAGCTCTAACCTATTGATTTCAGCCCTTGCTCAGTTCAGTGTAATGACAACCAAGCAGGAATAATCAAAGATAGGTTATAAATCACCAATGGAATGCTTTGCCTTTACCTTTAAGTAAGTTCCCCCAGTTAACATGCAGAAAAGAAGTTGCATTCTTCCCAAGATTGCTAGCTATATTTCATTTTTAAAAAGCCCTTTACTTAGCTGGATGATGTTTATCATCAAGGAATCACAGAATCACAAGGTTGGAAAAGACCTTTAAGACCAAGTCCAACCAATCCCATCCTAAGCTAAACCATATCCCTGAGCACCTCATCTACCCTTTTTTTAAACACATCCAGGGATGGTGAATCAACCCCCACCCTGGGCAGCCTGTTCCAGGCCCCATCAACTCTTCCAGGGAAGAATTTTTTTCTAACATCTAATCTAAACCTGCCCTGGAGCAGCTTGAGCCCATTGCCCCTTGTCCCATCTCCTGTCCCCTGGCTGAAGAGACCCTCGCCCACCTCTCTGCACCCTCCTGGCAGGGCAGGGGAGGTGGGGAGAAGGTCTCCCCTCAGCCTCCTCTTCTCCAGACTAAACACCCCCAGCTCCCTCAGCTGCTCCTCAGAGGATTTGCCCTCCAGCCCCTTCCCCAGCCTGGTTGCCCTTCTCTGGACTCACAATCACCTCCCCAAACCTACTGGCCAGGGTCAGACAGGGAACAGATAGAATCTATTCAATTTGAAGAAATTTAGCAAATTAAGAGCATATTACAGTGTTCAAACTGAGGAATGAATTCTCATTATGGGAGCACCCTGTTTCCTAACTGGTAACACAGCAGGACTGGAAACAGAGAAGAGTTCTTTCATCATGGTAAAGGTACCAATTAGACAGTTGAGGTCGGTCACTCAATGTAGGTACAGCCAGCAAACAGACTGGATACTAGTTGTGTATACAAGAACCAGCAAGGGACAGTGCTGGTCACCAGTTTACACAAGTCAGAGAGGCAGAAAGGGGGGGGAGAGGCCAGGCAAGACAGGGAAGCCTGAGGCTGTCTGATGTCATAGTGTGTAGAAACAAGCTAATAAAGTAGAGAGAACTTTCTTGGCTCCTCATTAAGCACCATTAACCTCTCTAAAAGATCTGAGCAAGGTAAGAGATTAGCTTCAAGCGCTCCAAAAATGACACAGCTAGAGTCTCATCAGCAAATCATCCCAAGGAGAGAGCCATTTTGTAGGCAGTTTATAGATAAATGACTCTTCGTTAGCAGCTGCCTGGAAATGGCAAATGCCCAAGTGGGTTGGTTGTTTTTTGTTACTTAACATTTAATTAACTTACAGAACACAGGTTCTGTAAGTGTGTGCTCAAAAGAGAAATTTTCCCTGTTTCCAATGAAATCTGTAGAAAATATATGTATTTTTAGTAAGTACTAGGCTGAGAAATTCCTGAAAGCTGCAGGGACACTTGGGTGAGAGGCTGAAGTACAGTTCCTGCTGTCTGTTCAGCAGTAAAGAGCCTTCCATTGTTTTTCAGAGGGAAAGCAAACTGCATCAATATCGAGGCTTTAGAAGCACTCAGGCTTTTAAAACCTGGGAAGACCCTTATGGGGGAAGGGAGGAAAGACAGAATTAGGTATTTCCACCTACCTAAGGCCACCATATATCCTTCAAAGTTGTCATTGCTGATAAGGTTCCAGGTTCCACTAAAATCCACAGGCATTGCCAGGCTGTGGGCAGAAGATACAGCCAACCTCTGACCAAATAAACAGAAATGAAGAAGGAGTTTTCCAACCAGGCCTTATATAAGGAAGAGTGTGGGTGGGATTATGTCCCAGAGCCTGTCTGATGGAGGGGTAGGGTACGACTGCTGAGCCAATAGGTGAGAGGGTATTTGTAGAGCCACTCCAGCTGCCTTGGAGGGAAAAGTTCACGGGTTCTGAAATCCCTGTGTGGAGCAAATGTTAATAGCCCAAGAGTTGCAGTGCAAACCAAGAAGTAGTTTGACACCATTTGTGTCTGGTTTGTGTCCTTTAAATGGAAACATGGACACACTTTGTCATTCCTGAAATTGCATTCTCTGCACCCTCCTGTCAGGTCAGGGGAGGTGGGGAGAAGGTCTCCCCTCAGCCTCCTCTTCTCCAGGCTCAACATCCCCAGCTCCCTCAGCTGCTCCTCAGAGGATTTGCCCTCCAGCCCCTTCCCCAGCCTGGTTGCCCTTCTCCGGACTTGCTCCAGGACCTCCATGTCCTTCTGATGGTGAGGAGCCCAGAACTGGACCCAGCACTGGAGGTGCAGCCTCCCCAGTGCCCAGTCCAGGGGCACAATCCCCTCCCCAGACCTACTGGCCACACTGTGTCTGACACAAGCCAGGGTGCCATTGGCCTTCCTGGCCACCCGGGCACACTGCTGGCTCACGTTGAGCCTGCAGTCACCCAACACCCCCAGGTCCTTCCCTGCCTGACAGCTCTCCAGCCAGTCTCCCCCAGCCTGTAGCGCTGCTCAGGGTTGTTCTGTCCCATGTGCAGCACTCTGCACTTGGCCTTGTTAAACCTCATCCTGTTGGTCTCAGCCCATGGGTCCAGCCTGTTCAGACCCCTCTGAAGAGCCTCCCTACCCTCAGGGGGGTAAGATCACAGTAACGAGCACTGCCATGGAGGCTGTGTGAGAAGGCAAACCCAACACTGATGGACAAGGGACATCAGTGTTTCTACCAGAGTAAAAAGGGAATTTGGTGTCCTGAATGTCAAGGGAAGAACCTCACCTATTGCTACTACATTTATCTGTTTACTGACTTGGGTTAGGTGGAATAAGAAGATAGTAAGAGAAAATTAAGTTGTCCTGAACTTTAGCTACATTTTTGGAGGTGACAGTTTGACCTATATGACTCAAGAATCATGTGAGTAGGAAATCAGGACGTCAAAGCTTGTTTCCTGTTTGCTCATGGATATTGTTCTCTATGCTAAACTAGGAATGGCACAGAGAAATGCACATTAATGTTTCCTCTGGACTCAAATAGTAACATTTCACCCATAATTTGTTATTGTGAGGCCGTGGTAGTAAAGCACTGTTGCAATACTACTGACTCTTCCAAGTAAAGACAAGTCCAAGTAAATCCTGAATAGAACATTTTAATTGAAGATTAAGATTATGCAGATTATCTGGGATATAGTGCTTCTTTCTGCAGATCAGTACTTCAGCTCAAAATCCCAAAGACTTTTAAAGGTACTAGGGTCAAGATTTCAGGGTTCAGCCAATGAGCTGCCTATGGAACTACTGTAAGGACTGACAAGTGCCCTGGCTGCAGCCTGTGATCATTCATTTATTTCTCCCTTACAAATTCCCCATTTCCTTTACATGGAAAGATTTTTTTTCCCTGTTTTCATGCAGCACTGAGCATCTATTAAGGATGTGACCTCAGTCCAACCTAGAGATTCTGTGACTCTGTGAATTCCACCTGTGGTGTAAGGGCCCTGTGAGCAGGGCCAGAGCAGGACCAAATGTGGTGATATAAAATAAAAAGACTCCTTTTTGTCTGCAGACCGTCTCTCAGTGCATTATAACTCTTTTACAGAAATGTTTGGTGAGCTGCAGTGCTCACAAAACTTACATTTTCAAGGATGCAGATTCTCCTTTAGCTTGGGCATTGTACCTGTCTAACACAGGCCTCAGCACTGACTGGGATGCTGGGAACTGACTGGAACAGCAGTTTGTCAGTGTGTGCTGACTTTCAGTGGTTTAAGAGGCAGGTTTCTGGATCCCAGGAGTAAAACCAAAGATCCACACTCAGCAGTCAGGGCAATTTTCAACCAATGTTCTGTTTGTATAGACAAAGCTGTACTGACATCCTTCTACCTACTTAAAAATCACACAGCCACCAGACATCAGATTTGGTTAATAACAGGATGACTGAAATGAGCATATAAACGTGCAATTTCTTATTGTTATTGAATTGTCATAGAAAGACCCATCACACATTACTACATTAAACCCAGGGAAACAGAACTACTTGAAGACCAAGGCTTTATAAAGCATCCTCCTGAATGTGCAGGTTCTCTCAGGTGACACACAGTGCCCCAGAACACACCAGGATTTATTTCAAAGAAGGAACCTAGACTTGAAGTGCAGTTTGATTCTGAAAGTAGCCACACAAGTAGGGGGCTCTCCCATGAGACAGACCTGTTCCCTTTACTCAGAATCACACCACTTGAGTGCTGAACAGAAATCCTTCTTCTCCTCTATTCTTGTCAGCCACAGCCAGCAAAAGAGAAAAGCAGGCCTTGTCCTTTCCTACACACCATCAGTAACACAGCTATCTTCAACAGGCCATCGTAGTTTGATCGCTGAGGTGCCACAGGAGGCATAATTTATCCTTCAGTACCTTTATTCCTACTGATGCTGAATGCCCCCAGCCTCTTTACCAAAGGACAGGGTAAGCCTGCCTGAGCTCTGGGGGAGACGTGGCAGGGGGAGCATGTCTGAGGCAGGAATCACCAAGCTAAGAATGCCCAGTGCCACTTTCTGTCAGGGCAGTTTGGGTGCCCTGGCCTGGCTCTGAGGGAAAATTAACTCTCTCTGAGCTGAAACCAGAACACAAATGCCAGAGATTTGTCTGAGGACATTTTCCAGGTGAGAGGGTGCTTTGAGGTCCTTTCTTCTCCTCCCTTCCTCCTCCCCTCTCACCCTGAAAATCTCTACCGGCTCTTCAGGGAGCAGAGGGGCACAGCAGTGGGTTGGGGGCAGCACCTAGCCAGGGAAGAGCCAAGCAGCTGTGCCCTTCCCAGACTCTTCCCACACCATATCCATGGATGCCTGGCGTGTTTTCAGTGCTCCCTCTAAGGCCTTTGCAGCCAGGCCAAAGCTGTGGCTTTGGGCAAACATTCATAGAAGTGTAGAATCCCAGACTGGTCTGCGTTGGAAGGGACCCCAAGGGTCACAGAGCTCCAACCCACTGCCACAGGCAGGGCCACCAACCTCCAGGCCTCGAGCTACCCAAGGTTGCCCAGGGCCACATCCAACCTGGCCTTCAACACCCCCAGGGATGGGGCACCCACCCCCTCTCCGGGCAGCCTGTTCCAGCCCCTCACCACTCTCTCTGCAAAGAACTTCCCCCCAATCTCTCCTCTCCCCCTTCCCTCCTCCAGCTTCACTCCAGCCCCCTTGTCCTGCCAGTCTCTGCCCTTTAACAAGCTGATTCCCCTCCTGTGTCTCTGCTCCCTTCAGGGACTGGCAGGCTGCAGTGAGGTCCCCCCGCAGCCTTCTCTTCTCCAGGCTGACCCAGCCCAGCTCCCTCAGCCTCTCTTCGTAGGGGAGGTGCTCTAGCTTTCCATGGAATGTGTGGCTGAGCCTGCCCTCCCGCTTTCCTCCCAAAAACCACACCTTAGCAGGGAGCTTGTCAGGGGTTCCCAGGAAAGGGTGCAGATAGATGCACCCAAAGGCCCCAGAAAGGCACACCCAGGGGTCAGGAGACACCTTGAAACACCCACTCCATGAGAAGGGGACACCCTGAAATACCCTCAAAGCTTTGGGGGCTGCCCTGCAAGGAATGTGCAGGGGTCTGGGGAACCCAAGCCCACAGGACGGGTGCAAGGATGCCCTAAAAGGCACAATGAGGAGCGCGGGCACTGCTGACATGCACACTGTGCAGCACGGGGACGAGGCAAGAGACACATCCTGGGGCTGTGACACACCAAAAGTCATAGAGACATCCTGTGCAGCCTGAATCACGTACTGAGGGATGCAGGGAGACCCAAGAGGGACACCCAGGGGTCTAAGGTGTGCCAAAAGGTGCACTCGGGGCGACTGGGCATACCTGAAAGCAAACCAAGGCATAGGGGCATCTCAAAATAAACACTGAGGGCTTGGGGTGCCCTCAAAGGGCTCCAGGGATGCAGAGAGCGCCACACCAAGGGGTCCAGGGTGCCCAAAGACTCATGCTGAAAGCCCAGGAGGCACAAAATGGCAGATAAGGGTGTCCACCCATGGTCTCTTGTGCTTCTAGGCAGCCTGGCCAGCCAGAGCCTGCTGTGCCGAGCCCAGCCCTCTCCCAGAGGAGCCCTGAGGAGGCGCTGGGAGAGCAGAGGACGGTGCGTCTGCACATGTGCAGGGAGCCTGGAAGAAGTGGCCTTGGGCCTCCGTGCCTCCCTGGACACTGTGCACTAGGAAACCAGGCCCCGGCCTCACTGGCCTCTGCCATTGGCCCTGCCCAGCCATGTGTGATATGATGTCATCAGCCTCTAGAACTGGGGTGCTGGCACCCAGCCTGCACACACAGAGGAGCTGCTGGTGCTGCTGGTGGTGCTGTGCCAGTGGTGCTGTGCCAGTGGCGATGGTGCTGTGCCAGTGGTGCTGTGCCAGTGGTGCTGGTGCTGTGCCAGTGGTGCTAGTAGAGTCAGTATTTTTGAAATTATTTTTCACGGATGCCATAAAAAAAATCAACTTTTCCCTTTTATCCTGCAGATTCATGGTCACAACCTTATGAACATCCCTCCTCGTCTCACTGCTCCCTGGGGAGAAGTACTGGGGGACCCTTTAGATGGGAGGGGGCCCAGCAGAGACCCCAAGTTCCCAGCAATGGCTTCTGGCTGACAGAGGGCAGGTTTAGGTTAGACATCCTTAGAAGAAATTCTTCACTCTAAGGGTGATGAGACACAGTGTGCCCAGAGATGCTGTGGGAGCCTCAACCCTGGAGGTGTTCAAGGACAGCTTGGATGGGGCTTTGGGCAACCTGGCCTAGTGAAGGTGTGCCTGCCCATGGCAGGGGTGCTGGAACAATATGATTTTTAGGCCCTTTCCAACCCAAAGTTTTCTGTGATTCTATGATTCTAAGCTTAACCCCTTTTAGTTTAACCTCCTTTTTCTGCAGATGACAACTTGCCTGATGCTCAGCATGGGAGGAGTGTTGCTGAGTTCCTTCCAGTTGGGCTACAACACCGGTGTCGTCACCGTCCCGCAGAAGGTGAGTGTGCACCAAGCAGCCTTGACATCGTGAAACCTCACCTTCCCCACACCTGAAAAACCTGTAGCCACTGCCCACCCAGCTAAAATAGTGCATCCCCCCTTCACCCTGGAATCTTTCTTGAATGCTGAACCTTCCTTTAAAATGGGAACATAAGTTTAATTTCTAAGTTGCTTCCAGCAGCAATTCCACTCTTGGGTTGGAGCTGAGCCACCAGCTGGGCAGCTCCTGGCTCCATGATGCAGTGCCTTGTGAGCCGCGCTTGCCAGCCAGGGGTCTGTAGGTGCCTGGGCTATTTGTAACCCTGGTGGCACGGATGAAATGGGAATGGTTTTAACCCATGGCTTGGTTTCTCCACCCTCTCTTGCAGGTGATTGTGGACTTCTACAACAGCACCTGGCTGCACCGATACAATGCGACCATCAGCCCTGCCACCCTTACCACACTCTGGTCCCTCTCTGTTGCCATCTTCTCTCTTGGGGGCATGTTTGGATCCTTTTTTGTGGGGATCTTTGTTAATCACTTTGGACGGTAAGCACTGAGCATGGATGGCCCTGTGGTGGACATCAACAGAGAGTTTGTGCAGCCTGACCTACCCTAGCACCCCAGGGACAGGCTGCTCCTGCCAAGAGCTGATGTTTGGTTCTCCAAACACCTGTAGTCCTCACCACCCTTCTTCCTTCTCTCCCCAGGCGCAACTCCCTGCTTATGTCCAACGTGCTCACCTTTGTGTCTACCATCCTCATGGGCTTCTCAAAGATGGCTCTCTCCTTTGAGATGCTCATCCTTGGCCGCTTCATCATCGGCCTCTATGCAGGCTTCATCATAGGTTTTGTGCCCATGTACATGGGCGAGATATTGCCCACTGCACTGCAGAGCACGTCAGGGACTTTCCACCAGCTTGGCACTGTCTTGGGCATCCTCACTGCACAAGTAAGTGCTGGAGAACCAGCTCTGTGTATGGGTTACCCATCTTAGATGCAGATGTTCATCAGGGGATGGGGTTTAGCACAGAGTATGGTCTGGTCTGTGGGTCTGCACAGCCCTTCAGGTGGAGCTGGGACTTGAGGTATGGACCTCAGCAAATGCAGGGATGCTGAGATCTCAGGGTTTGGGGTGGGCAGCGTGGTGACAAGATCTCTGTTGGCCATCTGGAAGCAGCACAGCTGTCCTTGTGCCTCTGGTGGGTGTCCAAGCCTGCAGTGCGCCCATGAGCAGCAGAGTCGGGTCCAACTGTAGCTGGGAAAAGGGGCTCAATCTCTCTTGTCCTCAGGTGTTTGGTTTGGACTTTATCATGGGAAGCAACTCACGCTGGCCACTGCTCCTGGACGTCATCTTTGTCCCTGCCATGCTGCAGTGCATCATCCTGCCCTTTGCCGCTGAGAGCCCCTACTTCCTCCTCATCAACTGCAACGAGGAGGAAAAAGCCAAGAGCAGTGAGTGACCCCATCCTTGAGCTCGTCCTGTCGCACAAGAGGGTCCTCAGTTGCTCCTGACCCCACCTCTTCCCTTTAGTCCTCAAGAAGCTGCGGGGCAGAGAAGACGTCAGCAGTGACCTCCAGGAGTTGAAGGAGGAGAGACAGCAAATGATGAGAGAGAAGGAGGTCACCATGATAGAGCTCTTACGTTCCCCCATGTACCGCCAGCCTGTCCTCATCACCATTGTCCTGCAGCTGTCCCAGCAGCTCTCGGGGATCAATATGGTGAGTTTTGGGGGGACCTGGTTGATATGGGTCAGCTTGTTTCATGCAGAGCTTGTGTCGTGCTGGCTCCAAGACCTGATTCTTTTCCTCATGATGTCTCCTTGCCCTTGTAGGTTGTCTACTACTTTACCAATGTCTTTGAGAATGTGGGTGTGAAGCAGCCTGCCTATGCCACCATTTGCTCTAGTGTGGTGAATACAGCTTTCGCAGTCATTATGGTGAGTTTTAGGCTTGCCAAGCTCTCAGCAGGGAAGCTGGAGTGAAGGGGCTGGGGATGTGCTGATGGATGCTTATCTCCAACAGTTCTTCATCGGGGAGCAAGGTGGACCCAGGACCCTCCACCTCATTGGCCTGGCGGGGATGGCAGGGTGTGCGGTGCTCATCACCATCACCCTGAAGCTGCTGGTGAGCAATGGGCATTGAGGGGGGACAGGTGGGCTGGGAGGAGGTCCTGCGCACCACCCCTCACTGAGGTGGCCAGGAGAAGGAGGGAGTTTAGTTGGAGAGGAAGAAGGACTTATCCTCCTAGAGGCGGTGGCTGAGCGGTCCTGCTGCCCAGGTATCTACTGAGGTCCCAGAATTCCAGTCTCCAGTCTGGAAAAACCTCATGGTTTCTCTGCCAGCACAAAGCTTGAGTCTGGGCTGGCCAGATGCTCTGTCCCCCATGACCAAACCAAGCTTCTCTCTCTCTCTCCCTTGAATTAGGACCAAATACCCTGGATGTCCTACCTCAGCATCATGGCCATCTTTGGGTTCACGGCCTTCTTTGAGATTGGACCAGGCCCCGTTCCTTGCCTTATCGTGATGGAACTGTTCAGCCAAGGCGCTCGTCCTGCTGCCTTCGCTGTTGCTGGGCTGTCCAACTGGACCTTCAACTTCATTGTGTCCATGGGCTTCCAGCACATCGCGGTAATTGTCTCCTGATGCTCTTGGTAGGAACAGGATTGGGGAAGTCCAGCCTTGCCTTGTGGTGTTTGCATCACTTAAAGTTTCTTGAGCCCTAAAACCTGGGCTGGGAGGGTTTGGTTGGGTGGTGCCCCGAGGGAAGAGGGAAAGAGCAGGGAGTCAGAGAGTTGGATGTGGGAAGCCTTGGGGTCCCATCCAACTATGCAGGGAAAGGAGAAACCAGGTCTTGGCTGCAGGGGTGGGTGGTCACTGGAGAATCCTTCACTCAGCCCATCCTCCTCCCTTCTATTTCCCAGGAACTCTGCGGCTCCTACGTCTTCATCGTCTTCACAGTACTGCTAATCCTCTTCTTCATCTTCACCTACCTCAAGGTGCCGAAGAGAAAGGGTCAAACCTTCAACGAAGACACCTCCAGGTTCTGTCAGGACGGCGCATGCTGGATCAGTAAGATGCCAGATGAATTCCAAAGCTTGGGCTTGGGCACTGGCTCCCAGCCCTGACCTCCCTGTGGCTCCGCCAGCCCGTCCCAGCCACTCACCTTCCCTCCTGAGTTTGGGATTTTATTCTTTTGTACAAAAAGCAGGAAGGAGGGCGCCTGCCTGCACCCCACTTCTAAACTCCCCCACTGGTTTATCCAGGACAGACTGACCTATTGGATTATTATGATTTAATTGTGTAAGCTAGTTTAGTGCCCAAGGAGGGCAGCTCCCACTGTTAGCACTGCGATAGGTTATTTTAACTAGGAATCATGTAGCAGAAGTTGGAGAAGAAAAAGAAATCATGTAAATTGACTAAATCTAAAAAGGAGTTAGTTTTTAAAGCAGCTTTATTGATTTCAAGGCCCCAGTGGGTTCTTGGGTGAGAATTTCCCCACACTGGGGGAGCACCAAGGATGGAGCAGTGGGAGCCCTGCACTTGAGAAGGTCAATATCCTGCCGCAGGTCACAGGATGGAGATCATCATCTCCACTGGTGGCTTCTCCTCTCCTTTGCCTGAATTTCAGCCAGGAGAGGGAATATCACTTGTTTTATTTGCTTAAGCTCAGCAATATTTAGTCCCAGACACAACAAAATTCACAGAGATACATCCAGCTCCTGCTCTGTGTACAGACTGGAAGATACTTGTCCATATTTCCATTCAGTGGTTGTTGGCAGATGTTGAAGTTCCAGCGTTTCTGATTTGACAAGCAAAGGGCTGTAAATATCTGTGGGGTACATTACACTGCAGCACGTATCCCTTTGCCCATTGCTGCTCCTGCAGATGCTCAGCCATATGCAACAATAATATTCACACCATCTTTTACCTTGTTAAACAACCCAGGGCGGTGACACTGAGCAGTCAGCCTGGTCCTGCAGCTCAGCCTGGTTGCTGAGTGTCCCAGGGGATTACTGCTGCGATTGAGCCCACAGCTCCAAATCCCCCGCTGCAGTGACCCAAATCCCCTGCGCCCTGAGGTGCTGTGCCAGCAGTGTCATGTCCCTGTCCCATGGAGGTAGTCGTCCCAGCTGGGGAGTGACCTGCTGAGGGTGGATGTGTCCATCAGCATCTCCTGTAGATGCTCCTGGAGATCTCCTACCCATCTGCCATGGGGCCCTGGTGCACCCAGACCAATGTTTCCCACCACATGCAACATAGCCAAGACTTTACCAGCAGCATCGATCCCTTCCAATTGCTCAGGTCCCAGCTTGATGAAGCATTTAAACAAAGCGTTACTTGACTCCATCCCAATTCAGGGAGGCAATTAAATGGGCTTGTAAACCCTCCTCAGGTAAATGAGACTTAAATATAGGCTTAAAGTTCAGCTGAACTCAGCTCTTTGCATCAGGGCAAGTTTCCCTTCACCTCTTCCCCAGCTCTGCCAGGATATCGCATGTTTTGGTGTCTGACCAACGCTCACCGCGCAGACCGTGTCCCGCCTCGCTCCCCTGGGGCGCCCACCAGCACTTCTCCAACCTCCCTTTACCTGTGCTCTGCCCATGAGAGCTGCAGCTTTGGGAGGGTGTTTGGTGGAGGTCTGCAGGCAGAAGCACATGGTGACATGAGGAGCTTCTTCCACTTGGCATTGGCATCAGAGTCGACAGAATGTCAATCTGCCAGCAAGCTCTTGGCCATGAGGAAACCACATCTCCTTTGGCTTGGAAACTCTGACTGGAGCTAGCTGGCCTTTTTATCCTTTCTCTGAAGACATTTTAAAGTCCCTCACACTGTTCTCTTGGGCTCTCCTGCACCCAAGTTCTTCCATGAGCCGAACAAGTGAGTCCCACGGTGCCTGGAGTTATGAGACTCCCCTAACACACTGCAAAAAACAGGAGGGCAGATTTGGAGCCAGGGGGGCACTGCACAGAGCTGCAACCATGTCCTGAGGAGTAGGTGTCAATCACCTGAGGTAGGTGTGCAGCGAGGAGTTTCCCCTGGCCCCTCTCCCAGCAAACTGAATGGCAAACTGAGGAAACCAGCAGTGAACACACCTCAGTTGCTCTTAGCTTCTGGACAGACTGTGAGGACATAAGAGGCTGTTTGCTTATTTGTAAATCATTACATAATGATCTAGGCAACACATAGTGGTTGTGCTTTTGTTTCCCACCCTCCCACTGTTATTCCATAACAGGCTGTGGATGTTGAGCAGCACAGGAAAATGAACTGATATCAAAGTGTTTCATTTTCCAAGGCTTTGAGACAGGGAGGGACAAATCTGAAAAGATGGTGGCAGCAGAAAGGACCTGTAATGCTTTTTGTTTGCAGCAGCCTTAGCTAAACTCAAAACCTCGAGTTGGAAAGCTTGGTGTTAATTGACTTTAACAAATGACCAATGGTTTCTAGGGACTCTTGATGGGACAGCTCTTGCACCAAGTCAAAGGCTCTCACCCTCACCTCCCCAGCCTGGGATGAAAGAGAAAAGACAAAGCAGCTGCCAGGAATTTGACTTTTCTCAAGGGATAGTTAAAATCACAGAATCAGAGAATCACAGACTGATTGGGGTTGGCAGGGCCCTCTGGAGCTCATCCAGTCCCACCCCCTGCCAGATCAGGATCCCTTCAAGCAGGCTGCATCCAGGATCATGGGATTTGAATGTTGCCAGAGAAGGAGACTCTCCACCTCCCTGTGCAGCCTGGCCCAGGGCTCTGCCACCCTCCCAGCAAAGAAGTTCCTCCTCAGGATCAGGTGGAACTTTCTGTATCCAAGTTTAAGCCCATCACCTTTTGCCCTGTTCCTGGGCACCACTGTATCAGCACTGAGAAGATCCCCCTCAGTCTTCTCTTCTTCAGGCTAAACAGATCCAGGCTCTGTCTGCTCAGCAGGTGACCTGTACAAGCTGCTTACAGGAGGAGGAAAGCTGCCAGCAGGTCTCATATTTAGGATCCAGTGGCACAGACAGAAGAGACTACTAACCCCGCCTCTGCATGCTGGAGATTGTTACCTCCCATCTAATAGAGCAGCT
This sequence comes from Zapornia atra, assembly GCA_013400835.1. Taxonomy (NCBI): domain Eukaryota; kingdom Metazoa; phylum Chordata; class Aves; order Gruiformes; family Rallidae; genus Zapornia; species Zapornia atra. The sequence continues at coordinate 21,600 of VZTU01017699.1, forward strand.
CATTTGAACATTCACAAAGCTATTTCAGGAGAAAATCTGGCTGTATTGACTAAATCCCTCATTTCCCTTAGTAGCTCTTCCAGGCATTACACATTCTCAAAATTATAAAGCTTTGCTTTTTTTCTCATATGAATTTGTTTCTTTGTCTCTTCCAAACACAGACACATTCCAGCTTTCTCTGTTAGGATGAAAAGCCCATTAGTAATCATAGAACCACAGAACCCTTTGGGTTGGAAGTGACCTCAAAGATACCTAGTTCCAATCCCCTGTCATGTGCAGGGACACCCTCATTAGACCAGGTTGCCCAAAGCTCCATCCAACCCGGCCTTAATTTGTATTTCCAGCTCCCAGAACACAGAAGAAACTTGGGCATTTGAGTGCTTAGCCCAAACAGAGAGCCCAGATTTCTGGGTGGTTACTGCTCAGCATGTCCTCCAAGTCAATAGTTTCAAGGGCAGAGAACTTGGCACACTGAAATTAACAGTCATATCTGAAATTCTGAGTCATAAAATTACAGGGCTGAAAATTCAAAACTGAATTGCAGGGTCCAACAGAGCAAACCTACCTGGACACCGTGGTACTTCCAGGGAGCTGGGCCCAAGCAGAGACACGTACACAGCCCATGCCTTGCTTGCCCTGCAACGTCTGACCTGATGTGTAAACTCCTGGATCTTTTCCAGGGTCAAGGGTGTGAAGACTGATGTATCCCTGTGTGGTGGTGTGGCCCTCCCTGGAGGCCAGGCACCCACAAAAGCTGCACCATCACTCCCCTTTTCAGCCGGACAGTGGAGAAAATAGATGAGAGGTTCAGCAGGAGAGATAAGGACAGAGAGAGATAATGCTGCAATACCTCCAAAGCCTTTGGCATTGCTGTGGAAGCACAGAGGGGCTGGAGCTGTGG
>VZTU01017701.1:0-14782 GCA_013400835.1 Zapornia atra
TGCTTTTTCCAGGAACCCTGACATTCAATACAGTTTCTTCTCCCAAAACATAGGCGACAAATATGAAGTAATAAAGATGGTTTATAGAGGTGCTGCCCAAGTATTTCCAGCTCCCATTTTCTGGTGCAAACAAATACAGTTGCTGTGCTCACCCCATGAGAAAATCAAGTTGTGATCTGAGAGAGACAGCCAAACCTGCAAACTGTTAAAAATCTACTGATGAGCTAAAGGGAATTTGAAATATTTGCTTTATTTGGAAGTTTCCAGAAAATATCTGTATACTATATTTTCTTGCTGTTCTCTATGCAAGTTAAAATATTGATCTTTCAGAGTTCTATCATTTAAAATTCATATTAAACATATTCCTGCCACATATTTGACTAATACTTATTGCCTTGTTTATTTACCACAAACATTCCAAGGAGCTCTTTCACAAACTGCATTCTTAAATAAAGGTAGAAATTCATGGATCAAGATAAAATCCTACATTCAATAATTGTATTTGTACCTTAATATAAAGACAAACAAAAAACCCCCAGGAAAAGACAGTAGTTGCACAGGTAAGAACAGAAGAGTCAGGCAATGCCAAAAGTAAATTTGCACACATATCTTTTGTCCCTTACTATGTATTTGGTTAGATAACGTGTAAGTACCTGGTTGCATTTTGCAGTACAGTATCCCTCAGTTTTCATACCTTTAGCCATACAAGTTTCTCCCTTTCCAAGGAGATATTCTGAAATCCACTTACATACAAAATATTCATAAATTGCAGGACTTGAAATATAATTTGTGATCATTTAATCACATTGCAATTTTATTTTGCCAAATGGAATGATTGAGACCTAGTGCTACAATTGTTTGGTTTTTGAGAAACTAACCATTTCTTTTTATTCCCTTAATACTTTTGAGAGAAATCTAGGAATCTCTCCCATAGGTGTCCCAAAGTCATGAGAGCATGATAGAGCTCAGAAGGTAAATTCTTACACAATCTTAGTTACAAATAGCCCCTTTCATCCTAAAGGATACTTAAGCATCCATGCAAAACACATGGAATTCATTAAATTAGACAATCTTGACTGGAACACAGGAGCTAAGAAAGGAGGACATACATCCTAAGAAGCTGTTTTATGTTGCTCATGTATAAAGCAACATCAATTCTTGCATGCCATTTTTACCAACTAATCTCTGGGTGATTCAGAAGTATTCTAGTGATTCCAAACCAACATTATTATTCTGGCTTGATGTAGTACCTGTCACAAGATAAGACAGACATTGTTTTATATTTCAAGCCAAAGACAGTACACCTCATGAACACTTCCAAATCCCTATTAGGGAACAGCTTCCTCAAAGGAATTATTTTCTTCATTCTTGGAAAATTAAAAATACAGAAAGTGAGTTTGGTCCTAGAGCAAATCTTCAGGTTCAAAAAGAGCCATTCAAGGGACAAATCAAGCTAAGGCCACATAACATATCAGCATTACTAATGACTGGACATCTGAACAAATCCTGGAATTGTTTCTTCTGCTACACAAAGTAAAATAAATTAACTCAGTTACCAATTAAAACTGGCACAACTGCAGGGCTCTCCACACTGACACCAGTAAGCAAAAAGGGCATTTCTACTGGTACTTGAAGAGGTTATGCCACAGCAGTAAGGGTATTTGTGAAAGATTGTGACAGTTAAAAGCTGCACTATGAAAATTACAAGTTGCACGGCAAGGCCTCACTTTGGAAAGCTTCATTCAATCAGAACAGAGTATCCATAAAGGGAATTGTTCTGTAATAGTTCCTGCAAGCAAACTCTTCTGCTGTATGAGACATTAGTCAGTGTAAGATGCTGATTTAGCAATGATTCAAGGAAGGACTGTCACTGACTCAATTAGTAAATTGCTTGAATATTCTGTAGGGAGCTCTTACCCAAATTTAGGTAAGGCCCAGTCTTGCTTGCCATATCAGGACTGTACCTCAATGAGTAACTGATACATACTGTACTGTAAATTTCACTGCAAAATATAAATAACAATAAAAAAGGTAGAAAGTTTTTTCTTCAATCAACAATTGAAGGGGTAATGATCTAGAGTAAAACAGAACAGGTATTTATTAACTAATCACTGGTACAATATCAAAGGAGGTGGTATCATCACAGATTATGAAGGAGGAAAGGAGCTGGAATCTAACCATCACAGGGGAGATCTTTAAAAGATTGACAATTGAAATTCTTAAATGAACATGGGAGACAAAACTAAATAACCTCTCTGCTAAACTAAGCTTTCAACAACCCTATAGGTTCTGAAGGCCATGCCTGTATTTCAGAACAGTTAGTTATACCTAAAGGTAAAGGAATCTGAAAACTACAGCAGAATTTCACTACTGTCTGGCAAGACAAAGTTACTTCTCCAACCCCTATTAAGCTTAGGGAGCTTGATTAGAAAAATTTAGACAGTTTGAGAAGACATATGACTCTCCTACAAATTTGTCTTCTTGAAACTGAAATATAAGTTTTTATGTACAAAAATCTGCAATTGTGAAAGGATGTGTGCTCAAGGTGCAAAAGTAGCTGCCATGTATGGTAGAAAGGAACCCTTCACCAAAGGGTTTGCAATCACTATAACACGTTGCCCAGGGAAGCAGCTAAGCCACCATCCCTGGAGGTATTTAAAACACATGGAGATGTGGTGCTTAGGGACATGGTTTAGTGGTGGACTTGGCAGTGTTAGGTTTATGGTTAGACCTGATGATTTTAAAGGTCTTTTCCAACCTAAATGATTCTATGATTCACAAATATTCATGACAAGTCAGAAAATTAGAAATAATTGACCATAACCAAAGACTTGCCTTTCCCAAGGGAAAGAACAGCATTGTTTAGACTACTTGAAGCAAATATTTTCCTTTATATTAGATTTTTTTTGTTTTAGACATCCTTATGCTAAAACACAAACACCCTAGCTAAAAGATCATTTAAAACTTGGCTAATAACCTAACCTGTTGTGTTCACTACAAATCTTAGACAGTGATATCTTTAAACAGGCAGAAAAAAAGAGAACATCTGAAGGAAACCTGTTTTCAATTTCCCTAGATCTTAAATTCAGTAACACAGTCCCCAAGCGTGCTGCTCTTGGCACTGAATCATCCAAAGAGAATACACTAACTAAAGCTCTGCTCTTTGCAAAACAGGGAAAATGCAAACCACATTCCTTTAGAAGAGGAGAATTAAGCTTCCCTAAAACCATCAAGGAAAATTAATCAAGAAATGTTGCGAAAGAACACAGATAATACTCAAGTCTGTCTAAAGAATGCATACAAGTAATTTGATTCTTGAACAGTCAGAAATTACATTGTCTTTCACATAAGCCCTGAAAACATAAGTATTAGGACTTAAGACATAGGAAGTTAGATGCCTCAACAGATTGGTCACTGCCCAAAGACACACTTAACATTTGTAGAACTTTCCTTACCTCTTGAGAATACGACAGCACTGGTGACAATGACAATTTCAGTGTTTAAACTGTGAACTAGAGTAGCCAAAAGGCAGATGATCTTCTGAGTTCACTTCAGAGCTAGCTTAGCATCCCTCTGAACCACTCTCCCGAGAGCAATTTCTTACTTTACTAACAGAGCTCCTGAACTGGCCATTAATTTAAGTCATGGAAATACCTTCCCCTATTTCTAAACCGCTACTGAGGATGAACCTTTGGTCATTTAGGCCCACATTAACCAATTAGCATCTCCCAGATTGAGTCCACCTGGTCTATCAGAGCAGGGGAAAGGGAAAAGTACTTCCCTGTCTGCCATGCTTGATGAAGAGGTGATCAGATGGGCTGACAGCCCAGCATGCTGTTTGTGTCTCCAGCAGAAAGGAACTAGAGTATTTTAAACCTGACTCAGACCCAAGGCATCTTGTGTGCTAACAGAGCAGTGTCTTAGCCCAAAAGCCTTACAGGTACACTGATTAATCTCTGGCCAGAGCACTACCAATGCTGAATTGTCCAGACAATACTTTTCAAACAGACACCCTGCAAACTCTGCTCTTTGATGTCCTTGTCACATTTTGATTTACCAAGTCTCCAAAACTTAAGAAAACTGACTGATCCAGCTGGGCACTGCAAAACTGTACCATAGAAGTGAATTAGTTCATTCCACACCCTTAATTTTTAATACTGATAAGTAACTGTGAAGGACTGCTCTGTATGTGTGGGAGAAGGACTGGCACTTGATCTACTAAGAATTAGCTATAATCAGTAAGTTAATCATTGAATATCTCTTGGTGATCATTGTTACTATAGATGTAGTTTTGAAGACACAATAATTAAAAAAAAATTTTACTAAATAAGATCTTTTAATAAAAGACAGTTATAATGTATGCATATAATGCTGGAAATTAAGTTTTAAATGCCAAAATATGAAGCAATAATAGCATTAGCAGTTTTGCATCTTCAAAATGGTTTTATTTTATCTGAATGGAAAGTTATGTGGATATACAATGCTGATACCACCAGTATCTACAGATGCACAAGTTTCAGAAGATTGCAGAAATTGGCCAGATTACAAAGTAAGACATGAGGTAGTTTCATACTCACATTTCTTTAAAATTATAAAATAAGTGTAAGGTGTCATCAGTGAGTCAATGTCAGTGCTTCACTCCAAGGGCTCACTTATAGTTGGCATTGTTTTTTAAGCAACCCCAACTATGGTAATTGATTTAAATCAATTCTCCATATGGATATTAGATAAAGCTCCAATCATTGACTTCATCTGTTGTTCACAAGAAATTTAACATATAGCTAACTTTTCTAATTGCAGGGTATACTTCTGGGGCATGTGTGCAAGCAGAGAGACTTTACAAATTCTTTAATGAACATTAATAAACTTAACAAAATAAGCCCTACATTCTTATAGCTACAAAAATCAGTTACCTATATGAAAGATTATTTTCTCCTCCTGTACTTATTTTCTGAAATAAATCAATAATGAAGTTTCAAAAACTTCTAAATGTAATTAACAATTGTTTTGAGAGCACTATTTTCCTAACTTGTTACAGAAGCAGTAAGTGTGTGGCATACAGTGAAGACCCAATCTTTACTTTTTCTTTGTTTGCTTACTTTCCTCTCCATTGTTTACAAACACTGGCTTTCGTTGGTTACACTTTTTCTTTTTAAAGAGGAAAACCTTGACAATTTCACAGCAATAGCAGATCATGCCTTGGAAATACTGAAGAATGTTAAAATGAATGGTAACACAGTTTTATGCTGTTACCTAACCCCTGACTAGAGGAGGTTTCTTTGAGATCCTCAGACCTTCCTCAGGGCCACAGGAAATTGTCACTACAGAAGTCCCAGAAAGTTATTGTCAATATTTCAGATTGAAGTTGGGAGGAAAATATGTTTCCTGTCGTACACTATTTCTCAGTGTTGCTGCTGAGAAAGCCAGCACAGGCTAGAGTTACTGGGTGTATATAAACCACAACCCCTTTTAATGTGTGGAGTCAAAGTCTCAGCAAAGTTGTTAGAACTTCCAAATGTAAACTTTTAATCTAAAACTGAGGTACTTTTAGGAAAAGTATCTGCTATCCTACCAAGGAACTATAAACACATCCAACAACTTTACACACTTGTTTAGGGCTTTCATATACCTACACTAAGATCAGCTGCAGCATGAACAGGCACAGTGAACTTAAACTTAACCAGCTATCTTAGATACCAGTAACACCACAAATTCCAGCTACTGGGTAATTACCACACTACAGCCCATTCTGGAGACTGCTATCACAGTTATTGGTAGCTAAATTAGCTTCAAGTGAGCTGAGTGTGGATATGCTGCAATCATGCACTTTGACTTCACTGCAAACCTGATTATACTCTGTTTATGTATATTGCTCCATTACAACCTTGCACGTTGTGTCGGCTCTTTCGTGGTAGCACGCCCTGAGAATGAATGATGTTACCGCTACACATCACCCTGAATGGCACACGCCCTAACCCAATGCACTTACTAACTGAAACCCACACACATGCTATGACTGTCCACAGACTTTTCCCAGTCATAGTTGGGTCAGTGCAATAATATCGATTCATTGTGTCATGATGACAACGTATCACAAATACTGAGCAGCACAGACCTCTGAACAGCCCAGTCTGGGAGAGTTGATCCTTATCTCGCCCCAGCTTACACAGAGAAACAATTCTTTCACCCATGTATGCCCAGATATAATGGTATCTACATCTTACAGGCACCATGCAGCCACATCACATCCATTCACTCACTCACCCTAAACTTACTACTTCTTCAGCTACCCAGCCTGCTGATACGCTGTTAACAGCTTCACAGAGCCTTGCATTTTCCTGACTTCAAAGTCCTAATTTTATTCCCTCCAATTGCATCAGTTCTCTCAAATTCATAAGCTTTTTTTCTTGATACCACTTGCTGAACACGTGGAGACTTATTTTAATCTGCAGGAAGTGTGTTACTGCAGTTCGTTTCATTAGCTTAATTCATTTTATTTTGGCAGTTTCTAAAGGCTCCAGGATAGAAACAAGGCCCCAACTGTGCCAATCACTATGCAAACCAGCCACAGAAAGACAAACCCTGACCTAAAGAGATTACAGGCTAGATTTAAAATCAACAGAAATTAAATGGTGATCAAAGAAATTTGGGATGGAAAAAAAAATAGGGAGTGCTATTTTGTGAAAGTTTTATCCTGCATCTACATGCCTACTGTTAGTATGCTTTCACTTAAGGGTTACCTGTGGTAACATCTTTCTATTGGCCATTAGAGTGGCATATAAATGTCCTTATTTACCTCTTTTTACACAAATAGCACCTTCCAACATGCAAACGATACGCAAAAGAAAGCTGTTTACATTCTATTTTAAGACCCCCAGGTAGTTTAAACTGCTTGGGTCAAGCACATAATCTCCTCTGTTATTGCAATAAAACAACCCAGAATGTTACCAAGCCATACACCTAGGCTGGTTTCCTATGCTTAGCATAAGGATTGCTGGGAACTCCAGCAGGAAGACAGTTAGCATTTTAATGGCAACTGTCTGCCACAAGCAACACCTGCTGAAAAGCAAGGTGGATTTCAGCAAGCATTAACCTTGCTGAAGTTTTGCAACAGGAAATCCCCCATTTCATGCCCATCCTCTACACAAGTCTGAACTTACCATAACAAAAACCCTGCTGGGCTGAGCTATTGGATCTCAATGTCCCATCAGCTCAAGGGCTGAGTAGTTTCTTTGTATTAGTTGGTAATTTCTTGTAGGCTCAGAATTTATTGCCATCCTTTTATGCCGCGGCACAGCAGCACCAGACAAATGAACTGTGGCTAACTGAACTAACTGGCTAGCACAATTAAAATCACACACCGTACACAGTATCTACAAAAGCAATGCTGTTTTATAGTAAGGACCATAGCAGTTCTAGCTTCCACTGCATGAAAGCTGGCTGGCAACTTTGCTTTTGCAAACTTAAATGTTAGTGCAAGTGTTTGTAAGCTTTTGAAATATAACACTACATCTCCTGAGGAAGAGAACAACAACGAATAGAATATCTGTCAATAAATATCCTTGGACCCTACCAGCCCTTCAAGCCTTTCCTCACAATATTAGTCTTGGGATGAACAAATAGACTGCTACCAGTGTAAGGCAAACACGGAAAACAGCATTTAAACTGATGATCATACCTCTGACATGCAAAACAGTCCTGTGCATGCACAGTATGGTCTACTGTTGAAAACCAGTTGGAGTATCTCCAAGCACAGTGAAATTGTTTGCGTAGGAGAGCAATATAAAAACAATTCTGGTGTTATGTATGAGCTACCTTCACTAATGTTTCTTTAATCTGTCCTAGGACTCATCTGGATAATGTAAAAAGTTTATGGGAAACAAATATTCCTTTTCTGTATGTTTTATGTTGCCATAATCGCACAGAACAGAAATAATAAGATAGAACGGCAGAGTCCTTCCACTCCCACAACTATTTCTTTGATATCAAGCTTCACAAGAACTCATTCAGAACTCCTGTGAACCTTCCAGAACCACTATTGCATTCTTCAGAAAAATCCTGAAATCTCAGATGTTAATTCAACGGAAACCCTTGCACGGGGATGGCTTTGAAACTAAGCTAACTCCATAAAAACACAAATCATCTCATTATTCTCCAGAATTCTGACAAAGAACATATTCAGCCTTAGGGGCTCCTAAACAGTTGCCATCTTTCAAAGCATTATGGCCTCAGGATGTGGAATACAGATCTTTTACTAACATGGTCTATCAAAACCATTTCAAAATAGTTAGGAAGCAATAGTAATGGTAGGTAGTTTTGGGAAAGCTTACCAAATCGGATGTCTTTTAAGCCACAGATCATAAGCTGAATCCATCTGCTGTTTCTCTGTGATACAGACTGACAAAGCTACAAATACGGCTGGAAAAAGAAAAAAAATTGTAATTCCCCATCTATATACTCTATTGTACCTACCCACATTACGAGACCATTCATTTAGGATATATAGTGGTAAAACATACAAAAAATTATAAAGCAGTTTTATCTTTGTAAATTCATCAAAAAAGTCTAACATATTTGTCTCAAGAAGCGTGTGTCTCTCTGATTCCCGATTTTCCCATATGTTCCTTACAACTTTATACCACCGATAATGCAAACATTAAGTTCACCAGCAAAATAAACCACTACCATACAGAAAAGGAAAAGTCTAAGTAGAAAGTCTAAGTATCTATTACAGAAGTCAAACCACTACTATTAACACAACAGTGCAGGTTAATTATGCCTTTATTTCAAGATCACATTTTACTTGCACAGTTACATATTGCTCTTGCTGCTCCACAAAACCATTCATTCCACATCCTCATCTATTATGACTAAACAAAATTCTTTGCATTACTGTGTCCCTCTGACTACATGGAACTCACTTTTCTTAAAATGAAGAGGAAAAAAAGGTGAGTGCAGTATCAGGCACTAAAGCGGATCATGGATTTTTTTCCCCCTTATATCTCTTCAAAATTTCATTAGTTCTCCATGCCCATTCTGAGGTTTTTTTACATGATGACATGGGGTGTAGCTCTGTTTCTGTTGGAAGCATGTGGCCAGAATCAACTTTGAAGTCTGCCAACAGAAGTCACTAACACGAGAGAATTTTTCTGAAGAACATCTTAATACAGTTGACTTGTTACTTTAAAAAACCTTCCAGTTGTTGCTGAGTAATATCTCTCTCCCAATAGCACTAGGAAGAATAAAAGTATTCGTGCTTTACAATCACTTCTGTCTTTATGCATCCAGCTGCTCCCACTCTTCTTCCTCACCCATACTTCCTCCTAACAAATCCCTCCTGTCTGTAAAGGACTGGTCTTGCCCAAATGTAGACTCATACACGTAACAGATTAATACCTTTCCTTTTTCACTATTTTTTGTTCAGGAAACACACCATTTCCTACCTGTAGCATTGCTACACAGCAGCAACTATTGATCACACGGGAAGAAACGCTGGCTCAGAGCGCTTTAAGGGGAAATATTAACTCTTTTCTCCCCTTTTCACTACCGCACCTTTCATCTTCACTGAGTGTACTTAATTCGTACTACTTAGTATTTCCAAGCGCTGGTTTACTTCACAAAGGACAGCACGCCCTCCGCCTCCCTCACGCTTTCCCCCTCCCCTGCGGCTCCCTCACACAACCTCCTGCCCCCAGCAAGGGCCCCGCGCGCCACCACAGCACAGAAGCAGCCCCCACCCGCGCCAAGGCGGGCACGGTGCCGGACAAGCTGTGAATCAAAGTCCCCCCCAGCTCTACCCCGCGGGGGTCCCACTTCAGGGCGACCTAACGCCCCCGAGGGGCGACCTCCTGCCCCCGCCATCTTCCCTCGCGCCCCCTCCCGGCCGCCTGCGGCGCGCACGCCGACCACTGCACGACTCCTAACTCGAACCCCCTGATGGGCGCTCGCCCCCGCCAATTACCAGCCTCCCGCGAGAGCGGCTCCTCCTTCCGCCAATGAGATGGCCGAACAACCCTAGAGGCCCAACCCCCCTAATCTGTAACGGCCTATAAAGCACCAAGCCACACCCCTTCTTCCTCTTCCCGACACTTCATTGAATGAAGTCCCTGCTGGCCAAACAGAAGTTCCCGCTCGGCTTGACAGACTGCTTCGCTCTCCAGTAGAAGTAGAAAATTGTGCCGCGCCCACCAATAGGCTGCTGGATGTGAGCCTAGGGGGCGGGCTCTCCCTCCCAGGCGGGCGGGGAAGGCCGCGGTTATCGATCCCGCTGCTGGAGGGAGGCGGCGGTGAAGCAGCAGAGAAAATGGCGGCCATGGCTGCGGAGGCGGCAGCGACTGCAGCGGTGCCGGGCGATGGGGGGGCTGGCGAAGCTGAGCCCGAGATGGAGCCTATCCCGGGTAGCGAGGCCGGCGCGGACCCTCTTCCTGCCGTCACCGAGGCCGTGGAGTCGGTGGTGCCTGATGGGGAGGAGGCCGACGGGGGGAAGGTTGCTCCCGGCGAGGCCGAGGAGCCGCCGCCTGTGCAGCTCGCCCGGAGCCCGGCTGGGACTCGAGAGCCGGAAGCTGAGAGAAGGATGGAGAAGCTGCAGTCCTCCACCCCGGAGGTTGGCTCGCCCCAGGCCGAGCACCGGGGAGCGCCTAGCCCGGAGTCCGAGGAGGAGCCGCAGCCCTGCCCGCCGCCTGCTGGGCACCCTGAACTTCCCGAGGAGGAGCCGCAGCCCTGCCCGCCGGCTACTGGGGGCTCCGCGGAGCCGGAGCCCGGGGAGGAGCCGTCCCGGCCGGAGGAGGAGGAGCCGGATGCTGCTGATGCCGCCGCTGTCGAGCCCAAGTCCCCGGTGCCCGTGGCTTTGGCCGGAGGGGACGCGGAGGCTCCGCTACTGCCTGGCTCTGAGGTGCGGGTCACCCTGGATCACATCATCGAGGACGCCCTGGTGGTCTCGTTCCGGCTGGGAGAGAAGCTTTTTTCTGGGGTCCTCATGGACCTCTCTAAAAGGTGAGAGCTCACGGGGGAGCCGTGCCGAGCCCCCACCCAGCCACGGGGGCAGCGAGCTCGCCCAGAGCCGCCTGCCCGCGCCGCCTTGTGCCTCGCCTGCCTTCGGGGGTGGGGCCGGGCCTTGGTGGGCTCGGCCCGCGGCGTGGAGCAGCCTGGGCAGGGGCCCAGGGAAGCCACGGCAGCAGCCTCCGTTCCCCGACCCCTTCTGGGAGCAACCGGGTTCTGCCCCCTTGTCCTCCCTGGGGAACGGAGGCAGCAGCTCACGGGCATCCCATCCTCCTCCTCTTCGACCCTAGAAGGGGGTGGGGGGAGCCCGGCGGAGCGGCAGGGCGCCCTCCCGTCGCTCCGGGGCCCAGCCCCGTTGCTCCCCGCCTGCCCCCGGCCTCAACGCGTGGAGGGGGGAGCGGGCTGTGAGCGGTGGCCGGTGGCTGCCCGGCTGCCCGTTTTGTAGTGCAGCCCTTAACAAAAGTAGTCCCGAGTGGAAATGGGGGACTCGGGAGAGGGGTGAGTACATGGGCCCCTTTTCCCTCTGCTGGGATTCACCTTCGGCCTTCAGCATCCCTGTCTGCAGGAGGAAAAAAGGACCTGAGCTACAGATGTTGGCTTTTTTTCCAACCTTTGTACAAACCTAGAGATCTGGTTTTCCTTTTGGCGTGTGGCTTACATTGCCTAGGTAACCCCTTTTTTTTCAGTACATGCTATTTTTCAGAATAATGGTTTTCAAGCCAGGCTATTGCAATCCCGAAGTACAGTTATTAGTACTGATTGCTCCTTGTGTGCAGTGAATGGGGTGAAGTTTAATGGTTCTTAAATACCCTTTTTGGGGAGAGGGGAACTGTTACCTATCGCGAAATAACTTTAACCCTTATCAGACTGAAGTTTAGGGTTTTCTTTTTTTTCTTGCCGTCTTATAGCAAGGGATTCGTGGGAGGCCAGAGTTCATCGGTGATACTGATCGCGTATCTTATAAACTAGCTACTATTTACAGGTGAAAACATCTCTTTGTCTCAGTTCTTTCATGTCTAGAAAACAAACACTGTGAGAGTACATGAAAGAAAAGTGAAATTTGACCAAGGTTATTTAAAGTAATTGGTATGTGAAAAATACAGCAGTCTATTTTTTTTTTTCCTGTTCTAAAATATAAGCTGCATCTGTGGTCATATGCCTTTATCACTCCCTTATACATTCTTTTGTTTAATACCGCCCTGTAATATCGATAATGTCAATGCTTTCTAAAAAGAGAGATATTGGGGACCAGCACTTTTGTCCTGGGCCTAGCTTGTTGGTTGCTTTCTGAAACAGAAGGCGTTTTCTGGATAATGTCATGGAAGTAAGTTTTTAAACTTGTTGTGGTTTGCAATGCCCTATCAGTTTGTCTTTTGAAGCCAGGTATTAAAATGTAACCTGCAAACTATTCCTCATGTGGAATAGTAAATGTCTCAAAGCAGGGGAGAAGGCGTCAGTTAGCATAAGTTCTTTACTGGTGTAACTTCAGATCTATAAAACTGTAATGTTGCCCTGATTAGCAGGGTGATAGAGCACGTGCTTCTGTACTTCTGGGGTCTGCTTGAGGGGCAAAAAGGAAAATACCAGTTTCTCCCTTACTTCTGAAAGAGATCTTATTCTTCTACAGCAGACAAGCTGTCTGCTGCTTTTGCATTGTGGCTTCAGTGGAAACATGCTTCTCAATGTCCCCTGCTTTTAAGCACAGGCCCTGAGGCAAGTCTGCACAGTAAGAACTACGGAGGAGTGATAAATGAAGGCTTCTGCTATTAGTACCAGATTCTCTTATGCAGTAGAACCACTTATTCCTTTCTTTTCATTCATGTGATCCTGGACACCTTGGACTTCGTTCAGGGGTGTTTGCTACTTTGGGAGGTGAAATTTAAATTCTAAAAGCTAGCTGCCTGGACAAGAAGAATTGGGTTCCGGACATAAGGGCGCTCACATTTGGCTGGTGACAAGTAAATACATGTTCAATGATTAAGAGTCTCAAATGCCTTAAAGCAGGAAATGCAGTGGCAACCCGGACTTTAGAAACAGTCCAAGAACTTGCTATCTGAAAGAAATTGAAACATTGTCAGAAAACAGGTGTTACACGAATGTCCAAGATTTAAATTTTGTTCTAGGCTTTATGGTTTTGATGGTGACAAAATGATAGTACTGCTTAGGTGTCAGCTTTTCCTTGTATTTCCATGGTTTTGGTTTGTATAGCAGCATGTGGACTTCAAGAACATTAACATTTTTCATGAACTTCCTTCTGTATCTGTGGCAGGTCCTGGGATTCAGAAGTTTTTCCACTGGACTATAAAAAGAAAGGTGGGGTTAGGGTTAAATCAAACCCACCTCATTATCAACATGCATTTTATGTGAGAAAACTGGGATTTCTACTGTGGAGAATCAGTGGTTACTGAAAGCTGTCTCCATTAGCTTATTCAAGTGCATGAGAATAATTTTACAAACTTCACTAATGCCAAGGGATTTGATAGCTTAAGATTGCTAGTTCTTAAATAGAAGTGAAATGTATTAAGAATTCACTCATTCTGTAGCTTCAGAAAGGGGCTGATGTGTTGGCTGCATGTGCTTATACAGTTTTCATTGTATACTTGGAAGAAAATAACTCCTGGTCTTTTTAGGTCTTAATTTCTGCTTTCCCCTCCAGGGCAATGAGGGCTGTACCTCTGTACAGTACTAGGAAGAGTAAGTTCGTATGACCACTGGGCACTTTTTGGCCTTCTCAAGTCAGGTTCTGAATTGCTTGAACTTCAAGGTTAAAGAAAAGCAAAAAGTGTCCACGTGTATTTTTGATTTTAAAAGGGGTTTTGTTGGTTTTGGTTTTTCTTGATTCCTATTTTTGTTTCCATTGATGAAATGATGCACTGACTTTGCATTTTGTGCTTGCGGATTTTGATATGAAGTCAGTGGTGTTTCTATTAAAGATCTGATTTCCTCTTCCTCTCCTGCCCCTCTGTAAATAGGATGTCCATTTAGGAGTTTCTAACACAAGAACACAAGCACCTCAGTGTTCAGTGGACTTTATTCCTACGTTTATGTGAGGTAAGGAAGTATTTTCTCTGCCTGTACTAATGGCAGTCTCATGGACCTGCCACCAGCTGCACAGGAAGTGTTGAAGATGAGAAAAAAGGAACCCACATCCACTGAGTCCCAAATCAATTTCTTGCGCAGTAAATCATCAGTTAGAGGGGTATACTCCCATTTCTGATACTCTAGAGGCTTATTGCACAAATAAAAATGTGATCCTACTGTTAAACTTTATTGCTGCTATTGCCTTTACCTCTTAAGTGACTTGTTGCATGCTAGGATAAGGGTCTGTGAGTTCCTTGGTGTATACGTGATGGAGTAGTGCTGATAGGAGAGGTGGAAAATGCAGCCAACCATCAGGCAGGCAGGAGAAGCAATCCTGTTGTATTTTGTCAGAGTGGGTAGAAGCATGCTTCGCACACAACTGTAGTTAGTTAATTTTCCATGCCACTGTACAAATTGTCATTGAACACTTCTTCTTGGCTTTGGGGTTTAAAAAGGGCTTGTGAGCTTGCCTGTGTCCAACATTTGACTAACACTGGGTTTGTGTTTAGGGTATATGAGATGTTATTGCTGCCTGCTGCAGCAGTGTAAATCTGGCTCTGCACCTGGAGGAAGTAGACA
Source organism: Zapornia atra (assembly GCA_013400835.1). Lineage (NCBI taxonomy): Eukaryota > Metazoa > Chordata > Aves > Gruiformes > Rallidae > Zapornia > Zapornia atra. Next base: position 14,659 of record VZTU01017701.1, read on the forward strand.
GTAAGGAAATACCTCATAATTGTAGCATTTGTAAGTCTTAAATGTAGGATTAAGAAGTCCTAGGTTTACTTTGCTCTTTTGGAGAGAGGATAATTTTCTGTATTTTTTCCCTTTCCCAAAGATG
>VZTU01017701.1:15114-40353 GCA_013400835.1 Zapornia atra
TTGGGGTTTGGTTGTGGTAGATAAGGGAAGACTTACTACAACAAGGAAGGCATGAGCTATATGGTGAAAATAAACTTTTATAGACAGCTTCAAATTCTTATAAACCTAGTAGTCGTTCTCAGTTACAGCATTCTTTTTTTGACAACTCTTCAATCTCATGCTTTTCCCAGTCTATTCATTGAACTTTCTGTTGCTGAAGAATAAGGATAAATATTGAGCAGTTGCATCCATTCCCTGCTTTGTGTTGTCTTAATCTGCGGAACATCTGTTAGACTTTTAAACCATTTACATTTAGCACTTCTTGAAACTTGCAGTCTGTGTTTGCATCTTGCTGGTATAAACTCCACAGGTTGAATCTAGTGTGGTGTAACCATATATGCCAAGAAAGGTGGAAGGGGGGGAAAAAGGATGTGAGAAGGAAACAGCACAAGTCTGACTTGGAAAAACTGTGGCAACTTTCTCCCTGCTCTTAAGTTGTATTTTAATAATGTATTCTTTAATAATTAGGGACAACGTTTAGTTGTTCTTGTCCAGGAGAGGTTTGAGTTCTGTAGATGTACTGTTCTATGATAAACGTTTTCAATGGTCAAGAAAAGTCTGTTAGTCAGGGTTGGGTTTTTTGGTTTGTTTTTAAACTTAGACTAGGTTTGCAAGATTTTCCTACAATTTATCACCTGTTCTATCCTTTCTCAGATGTGTAAAGGAGCTTGGTGAAATTCTAACCTTTAAGGAACAGCCATAACCTTTACTTGATGTCTGCTTCTATCCCCAGCATGCTGGAAGTGTAGGTGTGATGAGTGTGTGTATGTGGTTGAGACTGAATTGTATTTGCTCTTGCTTGTGATTGACAGAATGATATAGTGTCAAATTCAGCCACATTTAGAGGACAGGGTTGGATCAGAAGACCTTGTGATATTGCTTTCAACCAAAATTTTTCTATGATTTTGTAATGTTTCAGCTTTTGTGTCTCCATTCAGGTCCAAAACTTTGAGTGTTACTTGTAGTCACTTATCAAATGCTTTTTGAAAGGCTTACTCATTTCCAAGTTTCCACTTAAAAAGTGAAAATGGCAGACAAAACTGGACTAGCTTTTAGGGTGTTGCTAATACAGGCATAAAGTATGTTACAGCTTCTGCTTACACTGAAAACACCTGCCTGTCTCCTGATTTTGAGACAGTACAAGGAGTGATAATTTTTTTTTTTTGGTCCCCTTTCTCAAACCAGTAATCCCTGATCTTGTTGGCAAATGGGGCCTCCTCTGTGGAGAATGCCTCACTTTCTTTCCTGGAGTAGCTGTAGCCCTCTACTGTTCTCTGTTGGACTGCGATGCAACAGATGATGGCTAAATTGTCCTTTCCTCTCATGGTATGCTTTTTCTGTATTTCTACAGCATGGGTTGCTATTTGTTTCTAAGAGTAGTGGGACTTGGCTTGAAGTGTTGAGAAACAGAGTGGTGATGAAATTTTCAATATGCTTTAAGTAAATTCTTTATGCTGTTATGGGACTGATGAATCTTGTCCATCTTGACACTGAATTGGCTTAAAGTTCATCTGTTAAGACACATGGAAGAGAATTATACTATTTATTCAGTCTGAATGGTATGTGGATAATCTTGAAGTGTATATTCAAGGTATTTTATCTTAATCATAAAGTTTGCAATTGTGTAACGCTTCCAAATATATCAGCAGAGCATCTACATTAAAATACAACTGACGTTTGAAGCTTAATAATGCCAACTGATAAAGAAATTCAAAGATAACTTCAGTTTAAACAGATTTTCAGCTTTATAAGCATGCCAGTAAAAATGTGGTAGATAGCAGGAAGCCTAAACTTAAAGTATTCTGTCTTCTAAAGTTTGCTTTTATATTTTTGATAGAACTCCAAGTTACAGAAAACTGAAGGAAATCCTGCTATTTCAGTTGTAAATCCTTTCCAATGAAAAAGCAAGGGATACCTTCCCACTTCTGTGGGGGGAAGCAGTGATTAGAGGATGACTTGTATACTTTTCAGGCTTATCAACTTTGAGATTCTTCTGTCTCTACAGTGGTTAATTCTTTGAAGCTTGTGTCAGCATCCTGACTACATGGATTTCTGTGGTTCAGTTTGCTGGAAGTTGAAGTCTTTCTTCTAAAGGGCTTCTAAATTCCTGGGGAGGTGTACTGTAAGCCAGTCCAACCTTTGCTATATATTTGCATGTTGTTTGGTATCTGTTGGTTGGTTCTACTTGGACTCTGATTGCTGTAGGAGACCAAGTGCCAGTCGTTTGGAATGATTTGAATCGGTTGCTGCCCTGGATGCTCCTAACCAGCTTTCTTGAGATACTCTTTCAAACCTGGTTCTGTGTGTACCCGGCTCTTGCCTTTCCTCTGCCTTGAACACATGCCAGAAATGAGCTTGGATTTCAGGCGAGTGTACCTGTTTGAAAAATGCTGAGTTTAACACTAATTAGTAAAAGTCTTTGAGTATGTAAGCTTCCTACTAGTTTGCTTAGCTGTGGATTGTGACGTATTACCTAATCTGAGATACATTTTTAACCAATTTTTTCTTGGTGCTGAGGGTTTGATGTTGAGGCAACAGCTATTGATGTATTATTTCCAGAGAGTCACTTACACTGCAGTCCTTTGGCATGGTTTTAGAGCTCCCAAGTGATATATACGTTTTCTAGTCTATTTAGCCTGGTGTGTTACATTGCTTGGAAGGTGAGTAAACCATTCAGCTGATGGTTTGGTTTATGCATAGGCTTTTTGTTCAGTAAGGTGCCTGCCACTTAAAACAATGTGTATCGTGTTTTATCACACCAAGTAAATTGTAGATTTTAAAATAGGTTATTGCATAATCTGTGCTTGAATACAGGTTATTTCAAGGAGTTCTGAAATACTTTGTGTTCAAGTAGCTATGATCTAATTGTGTGTTACATTGAATATTATAATTTAAACCATTCAGTTTAGATACATGCATGAAATATATATGCTTAGCTCTACATTATTTCAGCATATTATTATACTCCCAGCATCCAGAGTCTTTGAACTCTTATCCCTGCAATAAGAGTTGCAACAATCGGTTGTTGCTTGTCTTGCCTTTGAAAAAGCCTGAGGATGATATTGAGTACAAGAGCAATGCATAAAAAGGTAATCTGAGATTACTGTAGTCTTGACTTCAGTGGCGAAGATGAGTTTTGATCGTAGTAATTTACAGCAGGCTTGATGTAACACTTATCACAGCACTGGAGGTTAGAGTGCTTTGACATGAATTCAATGTGTTTTAGACAAATGTGAAATACTTCTGAACCGGTTCAGTGGGTTCTCTCCTTTGGCTCTCCTTAGCAGAACAAGGTGCTTTTTCATTTTTGTTTCTTTTAATAATAGGGAAGCGGAAGTCAGACATTGGAGGCTAAAGATGAGAGCTTAAGACTTCATATAGCAATGAAAAAAACCACTTTGCCTCAGGATGTGTGTTTAGATGTTTATGCACATACAGTTATCAATTTAAATGAGATTTGTTCTTTATTTCATGTTTATTTTCTAGAAAATACTCTGAACTGTGCTGTGTTTAGCATGCAAATTGAATAGTAGCATGTATTCATTGTAGCAATTCTGCTATAGAACAGATTTGGAAAATGGTTTCACTTTGCTTGAAGTACTTAAGTTTACGTATCTGTAATACAAATCAAATGGTTTTGGTGACAGATCTCTAGGTTTAATACCCAAAGTAGCACTCAGATAATGACAAGATGCCATGGCTACCTGTTCGTTAACTTGCCATGACAAACTGCAAATAAAGCCTGGCTGTTTTTATCATATTTCTGTCTCTGCACACCCATGTCAATGAAGCTCTCGGTGTAAAGATCACTGGACTATCAGAATTGATCTTGTCTACGCCATTAGTCTCTTCTTTTGATATAGTTCCTGGTATTCCTGTTATTTATGCCCGTAATGCACATGTATGTTGAAGTGGTAGGTACAGCAGAAGTATGATTAGATTCTACCGATTGCTCTGGTTACTTGTAAAACCTCTTGGAAGTAAGTTTCTTATGATATATCTCAGCTGTCTTTGTCTTTTTAGAGCTGTCTTTTCAAATCAAAAAAGAACCCTGACACCTTTTACAGGAGGGGCAGGTTGCAACAGCAAAAACTGGTTCTAATTTTGAATGGGTATGAAGCAGCAACGCACTGCTTTCCAGAACTGCCTTATATTAGGCTAAAATACCTATATCTCTTTTTCCTAACACTTCAATTTTAGATCCCCAACCAAGGAATCCCTCTCTTCCTTTAAGTGGTAGTCTGAGGTAGAACTATCTTATTCATGAGTGGGCTGTATAGGGAACAGCTGGAACTTAGGCACAATTTTTTTTTCTTTCCTCTCTCTCTTTAGGCAAACAATAACTAGAGTATGTCTTTCCAGGACCAGCCTTTTCTGGAGAACAGTAATATTACAGTTGGGACAGGTGATACTTGGGATCAGTATATTTGAAAAGAATGTAGTTTGTTAGAATAAAGACACGGCAATTCCTTAAAGTACTTAAAAATGCAACATGAGACAAATGAAATAAGTAGGTAGTCTCACTGATCTTTTAAGAGGTGACATTCTACTGCCCAGCCATTGACCGACATGTGGATCAGTAAATGTCATGATACAGCCGACTTAAATTGCTTGGAGTTTTTCTTAACCTTTTCGTGTATGGTGGCCTTTTAGTCCATCCTCATCTCTGTGGTAGATGAACCAAATGCTGGCTTTCACAACTGTTATGTCTAATCTGTGTACATGTGGTGCTCCTAGATAATTCAAACATGTAGTTGGTTTAACAAAATTATTTAATGAGAAGCACTTGTCTTGGAGGTCCATCAGCTAGGCCTATAGGGCTTGAAATTTAGGTATATGCAATAAATACTTGTGTTCACTGTTGAACTAATTAGATGCTGTGTTCTGGCTTGCCTTGAATAAGTTTAAGATCACATCTTCACTCTGCTGCTTCTCTTAAGAAAAATAGGCCAGTCTTTGTTTTGCCTTTGCTCTCTTCTCACCTTGTTCATTCTCTCCTGTATCATTCACTGTTTCATTCCTAAGTTTTTCTGCTGTTCTCTCTTTTTAATTTTCATATTCCAAGGTGCAAACAAAGATTGTTTAGAAACTGAGTGTTTATGGATGCAGCTTGCTATTGCATTAGGATGAAGAGAGGGATGTTGGAAGTAATAATTTCAGAGCTTACCAAATTTATCTTGTACTTCAGGTGAACTTCTTGATTAGTCATATCTGTATGTATTGACGAATCATTTCCAGGATGCAGATGCTTGAAGGAAATATCTAAGGTGCTGTGTTAGTCTTTGGTGCCTTCGTAATACCAGTTATATGCTGAGCTTTCCCTCAGGTTTTTTTTATGCACTTGTAGTGCTAATTTTGCTGACTTTTAAAGCAGTAAAGTGAGAATCTAGGAAAAGAGTGAGTATGTAAATGGTATCTTTCTGGAGAAGCTTCTTGCAGTTATCTTCATCCACTTCTTCCTTGGTCACTGCTAATAATGCTTAATTTCCTAATGTGGGATAAGCATAAATGTCTTCTAGAAGAAGGCTCATGCATTAAACTATCGAAATGCCTTATTGAGGGGCGTGGAGGTGCAGTTCCTGAGGTAGTGAAGAGTTGTTAAGTGATGTTGTTATGCATGGGTTTCCCCCACTTTCTATCGCACTCCCATCTACTTCTACATATGTAGAGTTTGGGATTGAGGTTTGCATAGTGGAGATCTTGCCTTGTCTTGTTCTCAACTCTTACAGTAAATTAACTCTTTCCCAAGTCCTATAATCTTACTGGGTGGTGAAAGATGGGATCTGGATCTTACTGCTCTTAAGGTGAAGTTCTTGATGCAAGGAACACTGAAAATATCACTAATTATTAGATGATAGTTTCTTTTAAAGCCCTACTTGGAATTAAATAACTTGCTAATAATGCTTCATGGGAGGAAAAGTGTGTGTGAAGAAGCAACTTGTTTACACTTGATGGACTTAGGGGAACTTGAAACTTTGTTATGAGTGAGTCCCTCTGGTATAATGCCAGACTGGGGGCTGGAGAAATGCCTGTATCAGCTGCTAAATGTTTGTAATACACTGCAGCCTTCACTAATGCAGTAGACTGCATGTAGTCACGCTGCTCATTTCTGGAGGGACATGTGGAATTCAGCTGAGTGGGTTGAAACCTCAGAAATGAGCTTCTGTGGGGTGGTGGGATATGTTGTGGTAAAGAGCCTGCATCAGCCCACAGATAAAGACAGAACTGCTTTAGCTGTCCTTCTGCCTCTGTTCCTGGACTTAAAAGGTGTGACTATGACAACACCAAGGTGTAGGGTAACAACAGTGCATGTCCTGATGACAAGTAGTAAATTGTCATGTGTTCATCTGCCCTTCTTTTTCAGGATGGCAGAATTGTAAGGTTGTCTCTTGCTCATGTTGTCTGCCCTTCCTCTTCTGTTGTAAGGAAGTACAAATGGGATGGGTGAATTAATCTTGGACAGGTTGTTAGTTTTATTGGCAAATTTGAAGTGTAAAAAGAGGCTTAACAGAGGAGCAAAAGGACAAACAAGTGATGATGTTTATTGGTGATAGTGTAAAGAATCTTGTAACACACAGGATGATGGTTTTTCAAAACTAGTTCTGAAGAAATAAAGCCAACATGTAGACACTTGTGTATTTCTTGCAGGAGTGTGAAAGTAGACTATTATTCAGCATTTCTTAGGTTGAGAGGCAAGCATAGATTGTAAATAAGCTGCTGTTCAGTCAGTTAAGAGGATGCTGCAGTTGAGCAGCTGCCATGCAGCATGAACTAGTGTTAAACTGAGGACAGATCTTGGGTAATTCATTCTCCTGTCAGGATGGGTGTGGGTTGGGATAAACATAATGGTGACTGTGGTGATTGAATGATTTAGCGTTTGGATTGCAACCTTGTCTAGTGTTGTTGCTGCATTAAGGCCAAACTATTAAAACACCAACTGCTATAAGCCAAACGCTAGCGCGTGTATGGGAGCTGGAGCCGGGCAGAGCTAAAGAGCAGTGAACAACCGCATGACCCCTCTGCAAGGCTGGTACCTCAGCTGGTACATTGTGGAGTGGAACAGAAGGAAGGTTAAATGAGCTTTTATAATCCATCCTGCCCTGTTCTGGGGATTGAAAGAAACATTGTTGTAAAATGAATGTATTTATAGTTTGATTTCCTCCAGGGAGAAGGCAAGCGTAATGCCATGCAAACTGATGAAATGCTTCCCTTAGCACAACGCTTTGCAGAGGGGTTGGTTACCTGTTAGGCACCATGCTGCTTCTGTTACTGTAGGAAAGTTGAGCTAAGGCCCCAGTCATGGAGGGATTTTTCATTCTCAGAGCCCATCAGGGTGGCAACAAGTCCTGTGGGTGTTAAATGGGGCTGCAGAGATCTAGAGCCATCCAGAGAAAAGTTAAGTGAAGGTTTAAAATATTAGGGTTAGGGAAAGCAAAGCTTTTGCAAAGCAGGGAGGAAGATTTGTACTGTGTTGTAATAAGGGAAGTTTTGCTGGAGGAAACTCAAAAGTAATAGGTTAGCCAGTTTGGAGCTGAAATTCATCAGATGATCGAGTGCTAATCTCTTGTGGATGAAGAAGGATGGCACACTATTAAATGCAAGCATCTATGCAGTTCATATTTTTCTCACATCTGAAACATTTGGCCTTCTGTGCTATGCTAAAAATGGAAGAATTTTGTCAAAATTACTGAAGATACCTTCTTCACAGAAGTTGACTTACAGAAATTATTCTGGGATAGATTTGGAGTTGATGGGATGAGTTTATAAGCGTTTTCTAAAAAACATAAAGTTAATTATTTTACTGCTATCTCTGGGTGATATACTTTGTTAATTTTCAGGGCATCTTGTTGATGCAAGAGAGTCAATTTACCAGTTTATTTGATGTTCTCTACTGACTTTGTTTTGGTGTCCCATTTTTTTTCAAAGCCTACCACAAGGCTAGATACAAAGCTTTACTTTTCCAAAGACTCATGTCTTTCAAATGGTGGCTACATAGCATTTGAAAATACGACCACATTTTTAAATAAATGCAGCAAAAGATCCCACAAAACCTTTATTTACCCTTTTTTTTTTTTCCCCTCTTTTAGGTTTGGACCCCATGGAATCCCTGTGACCATATTTCCTAAAAGGGAGTACAAGGATAAACCTGAAGCCATGCAGCTCCAAAGTAAACCATTCCAAGATGAGGCACAGGTGAAGTGTGAATCTAATGCTGCAGTCCCTGATGACTCTTCTCTCACGCAGCCATCAGAACCTAGCATAGCTAAAAGCCTATGGACTTCTAAACCACCTCCTCTCTTCCATGAGGGAGCGCCATACCCTCCTCCTTTGTTTATCAGGGACACGTATAACCAGTCAATACCTCAGCCTCCGCCCCGGAAAATTAAGCGGCCCAAGCGCAAAATGTACAGGGAGGAACCCACTTCTATCATGAATGCTATCAAACTACGACCCCGGCAGGTCTTATGTGACAAGTGCAAAAACAGTGTTGTTGCAGAAAAAAAGGAAATAAAAAAAGGTGGCAATGCAAGTGACTCTTCAAAATATGAGGATAACAAAAAGCGAAGAAATGAGAGTGTGACTACTGTGAATAAAAAACTTAAAACTGATCATAAAGTGGATGGAAAAAGCCAAAACGAAAGCCAGAAAAGGAATGCTGTGGTCAAAGTTTCAAATATTGCCCACAGCAGAAGCAGAGTAGTTAAAGTTTCCGCACAAGCAAATACTTCAAAAGCGCAGTTAAATACAAAAAAAGTTCTCCAGAGCAAAAACATGGATCATGCAAAAGCTCGGGAAGTCTTGAAAATGGCCAAAGAAAAGGCACAAAAGAAGCAGAGTGCAACCTCCTCTTCCAAAAATGCACATTCAAAGGTCCACTTCACACGGCGTCTTCAGAACACCAGCTCAGGTTCCCTCCCACCCCGATTGCGTTTAAAGCCACAAAGGTATCGGAATGAAGAAAATGACTCTTCTCTCAAGACAGGACTTGAGAAAATACGGAGTGGCAAGATGGCAACTAAGCCCCAGTCTCGCTGCTCCTCCACCCGCTCAGCAGGTGAGGCCCCTTCAGAAAATCAGAGCCCCTCAGAAGGCCCTGAAGAGGCTGGCAGTGAGGTTCAGGACACAAGTGAAGTGCATGTAACTGTTGATCAGGATGAACACCAGACATTGGGCAAGAGAGGCAGCAAAAGCAATATAACGGTTTACATGACCCTTAATCAAGGGAAATCTGACTCTTCCAGTGCATCAGTTTGTAGTAGTGATAGCACAGATGATTTGAAATCTACCAACTCTGAGTGTAGCTCTACTGAAAGCTTTGATTTTCCTCCAGGCAGCATGCATGCACCTTCCTCCTCCTCCTCCTCTTCAAAGGAAGAGAAAAAGCTCAGTAATTCCTTGAAAACGGAAGTCTTTTCCAAAAACGTCTCTAAATGTGTTACACCAGATGGCAGGACCGTATGTGTAGGGGACATTGTTTGGGCTAAGATTTATGGCTTCCCTTGGTGGCCAGCCCGTATTCTTACCATAACTGTGAGCCGGAAAGATAATGGCCTTTTAGTTCGACAGGAGGCTCGTATCTCGTGGTTTGGCTCCACAACAACATCTTTTCTTGCTCTTGCACAACTATCCCCCTTTTTAGAAAGCTTCCAGTTGCGCTTTAATAAGAAGAGAAAGGGTCTGTACCGCAAAGCTGTCACAGAGGCAGCTAAGGCTGCTAAGCAGCTGACTCCCGAAGTTCGGGCCCTGCTGACGCAATTTGAAACGTGAACTTGGAAAGTAAGGTAGGCAAGAAATCTGGAGGCTCCACAAAATTCATAGCCTAGTTAGAGAACTACCGTGAAGGACTTGCCAAGTCAGAAGTTGCACTCGGTTGACTGCTCTTTTTATACTAAAGTTGTTCCATTTGTAGCGGTTTCTTGACAGTTAAAACAAATTGAACATGCAATCAAAATTAGTCTAAAGTGAGAACTTCAGTATTTTTCAAGTAAGAGTTTTTTTTAAAGAAAAAAAAAACCCTCCTCAAACACCCAATGCATAGGAGCCATAGCCTCAGCTGAAAGGCAGCTTATTTGCAGGGAATTTTTTAGTAGTTTCTACCCAGTATATAATTAGTTGCTGTGTGGCAAAGGGTTAACACAAGGGATGAAAGTAGTAGCTGTGACTTTTTTTTTTTTTTTAGGTGGCCCATCAGGGAAGTGTAGAAATGTAAGCCTTGTCTAAATGGTCTTTAAAGATTATTTAAAATAAATAGTCTCTAAGGTATTTAGTCTGGCCAGTGCAAATTGGATCAAAGCATGCTTAAACACCATAAAGAGGCATGCCCCAATCCACATAGGCCAGTTTAAATGGCTTTAGAAGACTTGCTGAAATTTTTAAGGAAGAAGAATTCATATAACTTAAAGACCAGATTAAATGGGGTTTTATCATAGTGACCACTTAAACACTCAGCCTTTCTATGCACATGGGGGCACAAATATAACACTTCAGGGTCTGAGAAGCTGAGAGGGATGCCTGTAGCTCTAAGACAAAGCTGAGAAGTCGCTCAGTATTTGGGATCAAGGGCTGTTAATGCTGCATAGGTGTGAATCATAACTTCTGGTCTTTCTTCCTGAAGAAATCTTTCAGGCCATTTGCCTGGAGGTTTAGATTAAGAGAGGCTTTGTTTTGAATGTGTAAATAATTGATTGCTGAAATTGGTCAGATTTTCTCCTGACTGGTTGTTCCTAAATTCTTAGGATACGTCCTAGAAAATTACACTTTGTGAATTGTCAGATGTGTAATTGTTGCATTTTGGATGTATCTAACTTCATTTTTTTAATATTTCCGTTTAAGGTAACTGTTTGCAGGTCAGAAAATGAGAATATGTAATTGTGTAATGCTCTGAAATGTAAAAAAAACAAACTGTAAATAAAATTGACTAAATCTGAATTATTTGTGTGTGTTTCTCAAAAAGCTTTGAAAAAAAAAACCCCAGGATGTTAGAGAACCTTATATGTAAGCCGTATTTAGAGGACAGCCTTTAAAAAAGTAAATTGTCCTTTTTCACACATTCTTAAAGATAACTGCTTGCTGTAAAGTACTATTGGTATACTTCAGTCTTAATTTTGAGATTAAGCAATTACCTATCGCTTTTATTTCAAAACTAGCTCTGTAGAGGGCTTTCTGAAAAGCTTATCAAATTCCTCCCTGAATCAGATTTTGTTCCATATATTTGAATAAAGACTCTGAATAATGTCACTTACACAGTGGGGAAATGTTTTCAGTTTTCTTCCATCTATCAAAACCTAATCAGACCCATTCTCCACTGCTACTTCAGCTTTCCTTGCATGTCTTTTGCTCGGTGTTGGGCATTTTCATGCAACTGACTTTGCATTATTATTTTTTCCTTCTAGTTTTGATACTTACCTGACCATGTGAATTACTGTCTCTTTTCCAACCCACTCCTGTTTCAGCCTTGCAGTGTCTTGTGAAGAATCTCTCAGCATTCATACCAAAGCAGTTTTCACCCTTTTTTTTTTTCCCCATAATTGCCCATATAGGCAATCATGACAGATGTAAAAATTCAAGTTTAGACTGAAATAAGATTTAAAACAGACATGAAAATGGGGGTAAAGGATTTAATCATCAAATCCTGAAAATATTTTTAACTGAAGATTTAATTTTATATGCTCCTGCTACTGTCTAGTCTTTTCAAAGCATTCAGTTTCTTACTACCTTTTTTTAAATTAGTCTCTTGTGTCCACAGAACTAGTGGAAGTCTAAAGTGGCAAATACATGGCAGTTCAAATTTTTCTCAAGTTTATGGTCATCTCTGTTAGGTGCTAATTAAGCTTCCAAATATACCAGCTTTATCTTGGCATTCTAACAGTTACAGGAAAAAAAACCCAAAACAACCAAACACTGGTCAATGCTTTTTGAAAGTGATAAACACACAATAAATTTAGTGATATTAAAAAAAGAATTGGAGAAAAAAAATGGAAAAAAATATTATCCTGTTTCACTACTATGTATTCTTTCCTGCAAACAGAAACAGTTACTCTATTTAAGTAAATAAGCCATACTTTGTTATTAAAGCAGACTGCTTTTTGAAGTCAAGAACCCATAGGATGCTGTTTAGGTGTCTAAGCTAGTTCCTTGAGGTTTAGAAGCTCAAGTGAGCTGGTTATTTTGTTCTATAGTTTGTTCTATAGCCAAGCAGTGGTGAAATCAGTATCTATGAGGTTAGTTTCTCCTCAAAGACCTAGCAGCTTTGTACTCTTCTCTCTTACTTAAAGTTTGAACAGTACGAAAGCGTATAGAGATTGTTTGGTTAGGTGTTCACTAGTAAGGTGGGCGAACAAGTATGAGGGGAGTTTCTTTAGGTTGTTTTGTGTTAAAAAGAACTGATTATGACAGGCATTTAGTGAGTGTTAGTTTTGATCCATAGTTGATCAGTCTTTCCTAAGTGTTGCAATGAATGTGCATTATCACTCAGACTTAACAGCTCTCAGAATAAGTAGTTTTTTTTTTTTTTTACACAGCCACGTTACATTAGGTTGAAAATACCCTGTTCATACTTGCCAGTGATTTTCCTTTCACTCTGAAGTAGCAATCACTCTAGACATAACAGTTTACAGTAGAGAAAATGTTGGGCTTAATGCAAAGTCTTACAGCAAGTAACCTTGGTTGGGGCAGTACGGTGCTGTATGTGCATTAGCTTGGAAGACTTGGTCAAAGCTTAGTTCTGTTTTAGCTATAAAATGCTCCATGCTTTATGTGCCTCTGCTCCCAGCAAAGCCTGCACTGAGTGTGGAGCTCTGCTCTTACTGTTAGGGTATGCAGCTACCCTTTCCCAGGTAGCTTGGCGGCGTAAATGACTTATCAAACAACTCAACAGGAGCACGCCAGGACGCTGCATCTCTGTAATTAAGCTGGGCAACTCATGCAAGTAGCCTGTGTCTTGAGAAGACAAATGAGGGACTGTTAGTTTTCTGTCAGCATCATATATGTTGCAGTTGATACCTTCTTGAATTAATGACATTCTGGTGAATATGTGTGGTATTTATATTTTAGGGGGAAAACATGACAGGTGGTGATGAGTTTCTATTCAAGTGTACTTCTCCTTTGAAGATCTTTAGCTTCAGTTACATGTTTTGGGAGAGAGTAGTTATTCCAAACCTTGTAAAGATTTCTTTAGCAGGAATGTTTGAAGGTATGATCCCTTCAGGAGTGAAGCTAGAAGCAAACGAGATCTTTTGAGTTCCATTCCAACTCCTAATATTCTGTGATTCTGTGAAATGTTTGCACTTCTTGGAAGGGAATTCTGCAGGAAATTGAACAGATATTTGTTACTTTTCTAATCGGGGTTCATAATTTTATGTCAATACTGAAATGAGGTAATCTCTGATTTATATCTTATTTTATTTTAGGCAGCGCTGCCTTTACTTTGAAACCCACATGGCTAACAGCTGCCTCGCCAGGAGGGGTATGTTTAGGGGGGTGATTTAGGTCAACTGCTCAAGGCTGAGAACTTAGTTTTTCAGCATGTTGTAAAATACTTTTTTTTTTAAAAAATAATTTCTAAATGTGATCAGGTTCAAGAAATAACAGAGGAAGCAAGGAAGGGGTAAGGGTTGTTTTTTGCATTTGCTAGCCTTAGATTTGTTTCGAGTTTGATCTCTTAAGTCCTGAAACTGATTTCCTTTCATGTCTTCTATAAGCTTTTGCTAAAGTTGTCAGAGTAGAATAGGAACATGAACTGGAAAATAAATCTCAGTAGCTAGTCCTCAGTAGCATTATCATCTGTCCTCATGCATGTTCTGTGAAGTACAGTGAAAAAATAGAGCTGCCTTCTTGGCTGGAGAATTCTGGAAAGAAAGAGGCTGACAATCAGTGGAAAGCTATTTTGGTTCATCTCTTCATACTTTATTCTAATAAACGCCTACAAGAACAGCAGACTCAGTCAATGCAGTGGGATCTTGACACCAACCTGTAGATAAAGACTGCAAACTGGAAGTCAGGTTGAGTGACTTTATGATTAAAAGGGCAGTAAAATAGTGGTATTTTGTGTCACAAGCCGGTCAGTAAAAGTGTAGGTATGCTGTTTAAAATCAAACTTGAAAGTGATCTCACAGTACAGAGTGGTTAAAGGCTGAGGTGCTTTCTGTTCGTAGGGAACCTGAAGGAAAAGAGGAACTTGTACTGGACTAGATGTGATACTGGAAGGAGAGCTGTGAGATGGCTGTTGGAGAATGATGCGTTACTCTGCAAGTTCAGAATAAAGGAGGAGTGCTCTCCTATTAGAGGCTCGTAGGAGAGTGTTGGTGAAGCATACCTAGTTGTCTCACAGTCAGCTGTTTGAACTTCCTCTAGAATCTCCTTCATGGTTATGGAAATGGAGTGACTTGCTACAGGACTTTGTTGAAGCTGTGCTTACATGTGGGTGTTTGGGTTTTTTAGGGTAGGATATAATAGCATAGCTTTTTGGGATATAGACAAGCTGTACTTGCAAAAGTGTAGTTAAATCATCCCTATAAATAAAGTATCAGTAGCAATGGAGTTTTTGCATAACTAACTTCCCTAAAGCTTTTTCAGACATGACTGTAGTGATCAGAGATCATCCATGACTAACATCAGGATAGTGAGAAGCCTGTGGCTTTGAAAACTTTTGTAGTAGCTGCCGAGCTATCTAAAGATCTACTAGATGCAAGCCTGAGACATGGATGTAAGTATTCAGCCCCAAACTATTCTTAATCTGTAATGGGAAGAAGCTGTGTTTTGATACACAACCTTAACAATTATGATAGCAAGTTCCTATTCAACACTTAAAATATCTCAACTCTTGTTCTTTGTGATACCTTTGTATTTTAGTTTAACTTCTTTCCCTCCTATGGTGTCATCCTGTTAGTGTATTTAGAGAACGTGGCCATTTAACTAGAAAAAATGGGATGCCCTTGTAAGATGGCTTTTCCATTCCCTGCTCATCTTACTGGCATTTCTATGCACATGTTCTAGCCTGAACTCATCTGTCACTAATATTGGTGGCAAGAACTGTTTACAGGAATTAGATGGGTTTTACAAAACTCTCACTAAACAGCAGTGGTCCTTCCCTAAGTCAGAAGTATCTCCGATTATTGGGTTTTAATTGTTAGATCCTAACAGCAGCTTATGGTTTCCTGTGCTTTACTCGTACGTTTCTGTCTTTATTCTGTAGTACCTGGGATGTGTACACCAATCCAGACTGTACTTCACATTAACTGATGGGGTTTTTTTTCTTAAAAAGTGACACAACTGCCTTTCTGTGAACATGAGGCAAAATAGCAGTTCCCAGGCACGGCAGTGGAGACAGGGATTTGGTGAGTGGCTTGCTGCCATGCTTTTTCCCTGCAGGGCTTGCTGGTGGTGCCAGAATGGGCAGCTGGGGATAACTCTCCCAGGGACAGCACTGCCAAGCTTAGTGCCAGGTACTGATGGGTGAAGAGAACTCAGATCCATGGCTCCATTTTTCTCCCCAAGAAAAAGCAATCAGTGTTCTTAGTGTGAAGTAGGATAAGTGGCAGCATGGCAAATGAATGTCATCGGTAACACCAGGGCTTTTGTACCCAAGAAGACCTGAGCCGTCTTGTCCCTCCCATAGGGAGACAAATGGGAGTAAGAGATGGGACTTGTGTGCCTGCATAGCCCCCTCCCCAGATAGTTTCTGTACGCACAGGGCTGAAAGCTGTGAATCCCTGTGCTTGTGCTGATGGAGATGTATACAATAGGCTTTGATCTTCTCTACCTACCCGTGGTCCAAAGGGATAATGATAACAACACAGGCTGCAGGTATGACTTGATGCAGGGAACAAACCAGGATTGCCTGCTGCGAGTTTAAATTTGGGCTTTGCTCATTCAATGCACGAAGACAACTGAATCTGTGGGATTTATTTGGGCCACGTGTTTGAGAGGCTGTTTTCAAAATGGGGACCATGCATATTTTCAACAACTGTATTGCAGTTTCTATGCCAATGGTTTTACTCCTCAGCCCAGAGAAGGAAGAAAGAGCTATTGGAACTGAGGGCATTTGAGGCCTGCAAATAGGTGCTGAGGCAAAGGGGAAGCACTTCTGTTTGGTTGCAACTAGCCAAGAAACAGTATTTAAAATGATAAAGCAGGGAGTTAGGCTTAGGCACTAGAATATTTTTTTTTCCAGTTGTTATAGTGAAACCCTGGGGGTTATTTAGACACTTGAATATTTTCAATAATTACAGGATTTTGGAAATAATAAATCAGGCCAACCAATGTCAGGAATTCATCCTGCATATGGTATCCCTGGTATGGGATAAGAGTACATGATCTGTCCTGACCCTGTCACAGCTCTGTTTTCTGTAATCTTGTTATTAACAACTCTGATTTTGGAAAATCAGAATCTTTGTAGAAATAGGCATATAATGAAGGATTCTGCCTCACGCATCCTGCTCACAGTTATGCTGGAATCGTGCTTGGTGTAACAGAAGTATGGCCTTCTAACAAGAGTCGTAGCCTCACGTGTAGTAAAACTGCACTGCATCTCCTGCCAGGGGCCTCTTCTGTGCAAAATCATGTGTGGGTAGCATCATTTACATAACAGGTCAATTTTAAATTAGGATTGTTTTGTTTGTTTGTTTTTTAAATAGATCTAGGTCAGTTTTCATGTTTGCTTACTGATGGTTTTGATGTCAAATATGCAATAGGAATAAGAAATATTCTTATACATGCCAGCCATGTGCTATGAATCTGTGATTTGGAAGGCAAGCTGTGCTCTCCCTAGCTTGTTATCATCAGTAAAAGATTCTGTAACAGAAACAGCATAATTCTGGTGACAGAACTGTCTGTTTTTAACACAAGCTTAAAGGGGAAGAGGGTACTTGCTTTGTCAGTAAAGAAAGCAAATATTTACTTAAATGCTAATTTTGCATAATTTTTTATTGAGTAACATTTAGGATTTTTGTTTGGCTTTAGGCATCCCTGATGTTGAATTTGACTTCTGCAGTGGTTCCGAATTTTAAAGCGTGTGGTGTCATGTTTGGTAATTAGTGGCTCTGGTGGAAAGGGGCTAAAACCTAAAAACTGGATTTTTGAAAGAAGTTTAGGTAGGGTTGGAACCTCAGGCTGTTCTGCATGACCTGATTAAATGCTTCATTTGACACATAGGTATCTGTATGAATGGAATTTCACAAATAATTGTGGGCTGTTTCCTGCAACCCAGTTCTTTAGTCATATAAAACCGAAGTCATCCTGAAACTGATTTTAGTAAGGCACATGTGTCAGCCTTTCTAAGATGTCACCACTAAAGTCAGTCCTGAAATCAGTTAGTACTTGGTACAGGAACTCAGATGAATGGGAAGGAACATGTCCCTACATTTGGTAGTACTAGGAATGGTCTGGGTGACGTGTGTGGAACCTCAGTGGGAAGGTGACTGATGACTGGGGTGTGTGCTTTAGGCCAGCTGTAGTGTTTGTTTAGTAGGCAGAGATTTTGATTGTGACACACAGACTGTTTTGGTAAAAATACAAGGAAATGTGTTTTCTAGGGGTTGTAGTAACAAGTGGCTGAAGTTGGAGCAATAGGAGAAGGAAATTATTATCATGTTACTCTTAATGGTTTCATGATGCTCACTTAATTTGGACGTCATTAAAGACGTTGGGAATGTTTGTGAAGGCTCCCAAATTGCTCTGATTCCTGAGTCCTTCAAGAAGAAACAAGAGAAGGCTTAGTACTAAAAAGAGTTTCTCCCTTTACCTTTGCTTCCCCAAAAAGCACACCTGTTTTCCTGTATTTGTGCTAAGGAAAATAACAAACCAAACTAAAAACCCCACCCTACAAAAACAGGGTGTTTTTTTTCTCTCTCTACAAGTTCCTGTTAAAAGCTATAGCTGAAGGTTTTGAATGTTGAATATTTTTGGTCGGAATATCACATTAGTGATATTTTTGGAAAAAAGGTATTTCCTTGAGATTTTCAAGTGTTGAGGGATTTTGAGACCTAATCTCTTCCAATACATTTCTCTTCAGGAGCTGGTTTTGGCCAGGTTTTAGAAATTCTTCATACAATGTTACATATTTCAGAGACTAAGGCATGTAAACTGAAGGATGTGTTACTGCTCTTGGGTTTCCTTGTATTTGAGGCCCTGTTGCTGGAACTTGTCTTGTGCCATAGAGGTGTGTGACAGTTCTGCTTGCTTTTTAGGAGTTCATTATCTGGAAGAGAAGTGAATTTTAACTCTTCCTAAGTAGTTAAAATATGAATCTGTAGCAGTGCAGTAAGGTGGGCTGTTCCTTCAGTGACATGGCTTTGCATATAGACCAGGTCCCCTAAGGAAGTTGCGTATGTGTGTGTAGCTGTTTTTCAATTTGGGCGTTGCGCTTCACGAGCTCTGTGTGCTGCTCACAGCAGCGGTGGACAGTGCTGCTAGTCTTACTTTCCTCGTCCTTCTGGGCTGCCTTTTCTTACTCTTGATGACTGCCTGTTGTCTTTCTGCTTTTCCTTTGGAGAGACAAATCCTCTGAGGGGAGTATTTCGCTTAGTGTGTACACAGGAGTGTGAAAATTTTCACATTAAGAACATCAGGATCTACCTTACAGTGATGATCCAAGAAAACAGCTCTGTAAAATGCAGCTGAGTGCGCAGCCGTTCACAACATCAGTGGTGTGTCAGTGCCTGTCCTAACACACATGCTTAACGTTTATTACTGGTGGGAATTTTTATGATGCCTCTCTAGTCTCCAGCAGTTGAACAAAACTACTTCCAAACAGAGTGCAGGCTGCTGTGAGCACACCATGCATCACTGGAGAGCCGTACTCTCAGAATTAGGCTTTGCTATCGCTTGCCTACAAATCGTGGATTACACGATGAAGTGCATGACCTCGCTGAATGATTGCTAAGGCAGACAACTTGCTGTGTTCACAAGGGTCAGGGAATTTAATGACGTGGATATTGAGCAGACAGGCAGCGTGCAAGTGTAGAAGCGCCGTCTGCAAGGACCAGGGACACTTCAGCCTTTGTGGCAACTCCGCTCTTTGTACCTTTTGTTCTCTGGGTCGCCAGTCCCTGCTCCACGTGGCTCACACCAGGGAGGTCCGCAGGGTGATAGAGGTTCCTGTACAATCTAAGGAGAGTGAGATATGTGACTGCATGCGTGGGGCTTTGTTTTTCAGTCACTACATCTGGGGAGCCTAATGCTGTACACCCCTGCCTTAAACCTTTTCTATATAAAACACTGCTATTGATCCAAACAAAACAATGTCAAAGCAATTAGATTTTAACTGGGCAGATCAGGCATCCCCTAACCAGTTTTCATACCTTGTAGCAACCCAGCCCGTGATTATTCCTCACTGGTCTGGGCTAAATCCACACACAGCACTCTGAAGTCAGCTTCACGCTGACAAGTCAAAGGTTCCCATGCAAAATGTTTCATATTCATTAATTTTGCCAAATGTGGAGGTAATAAGTATATGGTTAGTTTGCATTGATTTCAGTAGTGAGATTCTGCAATAGTTGGAAATGCTTTTCAAATTAATGCACTTCTGTTTATTAATCTACTTTTTACCCTGGATTTTTGCCTCCAAATCATAACATCCATGAGACCAACTGGTCCATTTGCTCTTTCTTCCATCCTATAATCACTTCAACAAAGATTATATATAATGCCACTGGCATTTCAGTTCAAAGATCTGTGAGTGACCAAATAGGATGAGTTTTTGTAATACTTGTACTAAAAAATGAGAAGCAAAATACAAAGAAACTCCAGTATACTCTGCAACTGTGGCTCATCTGCTTCCCACTTCAGCAAAATTGATTATTAAAGAAATTCTTAGTAGCTTAACCATAACAAATGCAATAAGGCAGCACAATGTCATCTTTATGGTTTTTACCTGGAGGGGAAAACTAGTGTCTCATCCAAGTCATGTCCTAAAAAGGGGAGGAATAGCTGGTGGTTTTCATGTTTTAGAAAGCAAGGCATGGAATCTAAGATCTAAGACATGGAAGGAGGGTAATGATTAACTGGATTTGGCTACCGGTTGTATTGCTGCAAAGGCAAGTCACCTGCCATGCTGTCACACTTGTGTTTTTCAGTATACAAAAAAATCTGGTTTATCACAGGCGGTGTTGCACAATGGCTGTAAGATGCTAACTGCGTGGAACAGTGCCCTAAGTTTGGGTTTTTTACTCTAAAATACAGAAGGGTCATAGTCACCCTGAGTTATAATGTGTTGCTTCAGTTTCCCCTGTTGCTAGGTAGTTACTGTCCAGCAGAGTTTCACAGTATCACTCTAGCTGTGAGTGCCAAGTTCTTCAGTGGGTAGTACAGTGTTTGCATACAGGTTGTACAGGTAGATACTTTGTTTTGCAGTCTGGTAGTTTGTTTGTGGACTGATGTGTAATTTCCCTTGAACTCTGCTGTTGAAGTCCAGCTTAAGGCTGAAACAGTTGCTATCAGATTTTTCTATGAGTTTTCAGCATCTTTTCATGCTATGCTCTTTTCAGAAGAGCAACAGTAGCACACCCAGTAAGAAGCCAGGCAGGCAAGGAGGTTAATTGTTTTCTTTTTTAAACCATCCTCAGTTCTTTATTCTTATGTTTGTCAGCATAGTTTTACCTTTGCTGTTGTGTAAAAGTAAAATCAGGAAAGAATTTAGTAACATTTTAGTATTTTAAAAGGGGTTTAGAAGCTTAAACAAGGCAAAGAATTGAAAACTGGAAGATCTCAGTGAGAAACTTGCAGATGACATGGACCAGAGTTAGGAAGCCACTCTTCTAGCAAAGTGGGGTTTTTTAACTTTTTTTTCCTCCTTTCTAATGCTCAGATCTGAGGAAGTAACACTTAACTTTCACTGTGTGCCTAAATCCATGGGGAAATGTAAAGCACATGTTGGAAGCCAAACAGACACTGAACACAGCTTCAAGGTCTATCCCAAATAGTATTTGCTACATAGGTCTCTCATGGATGTATGCACATCTCTTGTATCTTTTCATGCCATGGAGAGGAAATAGGGCAGTGAGGAGAACATACAAATGCTGTAAAGGGGATTAATTTACATGAACAAGTAAGTGATTTTTACTTTATTAACATTAAAAAGTTTGATCCAGTACTATATTAATGCAGTAGGTCTGGGATTACATATTCAATAAGCATTGGTTTCAGTTTGTTATAAACTGAGCTTTGCTGCTGGTAAAGCAGAAGACTTGATGCTGATAGAGGAGATGACTGGTAACGTTTCTGGAGTCATTAGCTATGGTGCATACATGTCAGCAGGAGAAGTAAAGCTCCTGGTGCTTGCTAAGGGCCCCGGGGAATCTCAACGATAACTGAAGACTGAATGAGAGCTGTAGGACCTGACGTGGGCAGGAACATGAGAAGCAGCTCTGTAATGAACAGACCTGGCCAAGTACTGATTCTGGAAATCACTGCAACTGCCTTGGTGGCTAGGTTGGGAGATGGGGTGTGAAAAATAAAACCGCCTGTGTCAGAATGAGAGACAGCTGAGGTAAAGTGAACTAGCTGTTTCCTCATACCTAGCAGTGGCTGTTTGCGTGCTCAGGTCGCTGAACCAAGTTCCTGTATCATTTATTCCTTTGTAGATTGCAGAAGTTTGCTGGCTAGTGATAGTGTCACTGAGGCTCAGGTTCAGAAGTGTAGGTGTTTGGACTTGCTCAACTCTCATCCAGCTTCTTAGAGAAATTCAATATTTCTGAAGAGTTTGGTTCTCTATATATACTATAAAAGCTTCTTTTTGCAAGACTTCATGGATACATTATGCTAATTTAATATTAATCTTATTTAGAGAATTTTTTATTGGCCATGTGCTTTAATACCCAATATTGGTTGTTTTGCAGCCTGGAATACTGTGGTGTTTGGTTACCTGCACCAACAGTAAGTACTACTGAATACAGTGGAACTCCACCTAGCATCCTTCTTTTTGTAGAGGCTCTGCAGGTGTCTCTCATGCATCTTGGAGTGGACCATCGTACCCAAACAAGGACCTGTTTGGTACTGGGATGAAGGCCTGCTAGTCTGCTGTCAGCATCTCACAGCTCTGCACATGTTTGCCTGGATCTGTTAAATTCCATAATTAGTCCTTGCTGCTACTGTTTCGACATTCCCAAAATTCAACTCCTATTTTAATTCTACTGCATCATATGGGATGTAAAAAGAATTATTTTTCTGTGTTTTATGTTGTCCTTTTGTGGCATGGTGAGAAACCAAACAATTGAGAAACTTCTAAGTTATCCCTTTGTCTTCCCTACCTCCTTTTGTGTAGGACCATTTCCACAAACTCTTCTCTTCTAACTCTATTTTATTTATATTTATATATTTCTTTTGGATATTTGGAGTTGTCTGTTTAGAAAGAACTTTAGGATTTTTCTGTCCATGCTTTGAGTCTTTCTCTTAAAGTTCAGTTGTGTTATTCACAGTGTCAGTACTGGAAAACGTACCTCTCAATCCTAGCAATCAAAAGCTCAACAGAATGGTAAAAGGAATCCACAAGACTGGCCTGGTCTGTTGGAACCTTTTCTGTTCTCCTGTGTGTTCTTCAAGGAAAGGGGTTGGAGCAGATGCTCTCCAGTGTTCTCCTGCAACTTAGGTTAGTTTAGACCAATGTTTTCTCCTCAAGAGGCCAGTCAGTGCAGGCTGTGCTGGCTCTGTGCTGCCATGAACTGTTACGGACTGGTGGTGGGCTCACACCATAGTTACTACTTGGACTGTCTCTATCTGCTTTATCATCGTTTTACTCCAGTTCTCTGAAGCAAGTGGGAAAATGTAAGCAGTAATGGAGAGGAAATGCAATTAGCAGCTTTATACTTGAGTGGTGCCGTGCACACTTAGGTCTTGCATGTGGAATGGCATTAGAGTGTGAAATTTAGCTTTGTATTGTGAACTACACATCACTGTACATGTTTTGTGTATTAATCCCCCCCTCCTTTGCTAGCTATCTTTAAATAGCTCTAAAAATTGAAATTCTCTCTGGGTGCTGAAATGGGGTGAGATGTAACATCCATTGGTACGGCAGTTTCTCCTAAAACTCCAGTCAGCTCAGGAGTTTGTTCACTTGTGTATGTCTTGTCATAATGTAAAGATTTTTTTTTGTCTTCTGCATACCAGGCACAGAGCAGGAGAACTGAGACCTTTTCTGGCCCCCTCAGATTTTGCTCACTTACTTTTGCAATAGATACTGAAAGGCATTTAACCATTTTCCCTTTCTCTCCCCTTTTCAGCTCAGAGACACTAGTCAACTGCTGTTTTCATGGAACCTCACTACACTGCCACGAAGAGCACCAGCTCATCAGGACTGAAAGAAATCTGAGACTGAATTGTCCTATTTTTCCTCTGAAATCTTCACCAAGTAGTAAACAATTTTTTTGAAGGGGAAAGGGGTTAAATATGTTAAAGCTCCCCCTCGCACCCTGCTAGGGCACCTGTACCTAATGTACATTTTCTTTAAAGTGTAAAAAGATGCTAGGAAATATTTTATAAAACTTTTTTGCAATAAATGACGCATGAAATGATTAAAGACTATATGACACTTACATGCAAGGAACCACTTGAATTATTAGTATGAAGACTCACTGCAAATAACTGGGTTTTTTTGTAATGTGACAGTCACGTTTGTATGTTTTGATAGGTGCCAGTGATGGAGCCAATTGCCTGGGAAGCTGACTGTAACTTTTGAACTTTTATTTTAATTCTTTAACTTTAGCATTGCAATTTTCCATTCTATGAGGCTTAGTTAGTATTTAGTGCAGGTGTTAGCAGAGCTGTGATCTGTGATCAAAAGCATGTCCAAAACCAGTTGTATTGTAAAATATGAACAGTCCTGCGATATGAGACCAATATTTCCCATAGAGGTGATGCAGAGGACAGTGACCACAGACTCCATGTATCTCTGATTATGGGAAAGCTCCTTCTGTGTGAATATGGTTGCATTTTATTTATGCTATTGTACCACTTAGGGAAGTGAGGATTGTGGAATAGTGTTAAGAAGGGCTACAGCGCAGAGAGCAGCATTTTGCTTATAATATTACAACAAGATGGGAGTCGTGAATGGAGAGTGATTAAATGGAATGGCATTTCTATTTCAAACCATGGGTTAATTTTTCCTTTTGACATAGATATTTTTCTGATAGGTAACTAGTAGAGCAAAGGTTTTATTAATGTTTCTGATGGTTGTTGATCTGAGTTGCATTGACTTCTTTGAATAGCTGTAAATCAAAAAAAAAAAGAAACCCAGTGGGTTTTATCCGTTTTCTTCCCCTCCCCCAAAGGTGTTTGGTCAGACTTGTTTCAGTGGAGCTTGTGAATGCTGGACACGCTGCTGAAGTACCACGTTAGGAGATATTAGTTTATTTGTCACTAATTATTTGGCATCGTGTGCACACTTTCTCAGCAGTATCGTCTCTTACAAAGCTCTTAGCAGGGAATTTATTATATAACCTGGGAAAAGAAATCTTTGTTTTGAAGAAACGAAAATGTGCACATGATCTACTGAAAGTCAATTACTACTTCTGTAGTAAACTCTTTTCCTCTTTACTAATACCCTGATTTGACTGGAGAAAGTAGAGTATCTTTGTCCAGATCATTCGAAGACAGAAATACCTTTCTGAGGCATCTGTGTCAGCACTAAGAGAGTTTCACAGCCTTCACGTATGGAGCCTGAATTACTCGTGTAGAATTTGAAGTTAGGACAGCTCTAGTGTTTGCCTTGGCTTTGGCAACAGGTTCATACTTGTAAAACAGTCGTACGGGGGGGAAGTGAGAGGTTGGGACAGGCATCCAAACCCAGGATAGGTGTATCAGCATACTCAAGTACTGAGACTGTTTATGCTTTGAGCTGGTTTGGTTTCTATTTTTCAGAGATAAATTCAATATTTTTAAAGCCAGAAATTAAATGCTTTCTGCCTATTTCTTAAAAAAAAATCTGTGTAATGCAGGTTTAAATTGGACCATTTTTCATAGTAAACTACAAATATTTTTAAATTTGAGATATTTGTTCCACAGTGCTTTTCCTTTTCACCAAAGTGGTCTGGTCCTCTTCAAAGCCCAAGATTTGGCTACAACTTAGAAAAATTAAGATATACAATTTGAGGAAATGGGAGGTGATTTGATGTAATGTAAGTACCAGCCTTTCACTTCCAGAGACCAAACCCCCATTGTATTGTCAATGAACGAGGCTATAAAATTCCATTTTTACCTACGTGCAACCCA